>JAGDQP010014757.1:29101-41000 GCA_022664845.1 Lepisma saccharinum | reverse complement strand
TACAACATCGGGTGAGTCGTACAATCCGTGAAGTTCTTCATTATGCAGTCTCCTCCATTCTCCGGTTATCTCGTCGCGTTTTGACCTGTATATCTTTCTCAAAACCTTATTGTAAAACACAATTTATCTCTCTCTCTCTCTCTGTGTGTGTGTGTGTTTTTCTATATTGTGCATTGGTTACAAGAGTGAAACAAAACCATGTAGCATTAAAATCTAAACTTGAAAAGGTAAGACTTTATTTATTCAATTTTATTGGCTGGTTTGGTTGATAGAACACTACAGAAAAAGTTACGAGAGATGCGTAGATATCTAAAAACATCCGTATTTTCGTCCATATATTCCGACCCAGCACATTATGTTCTATGCCGCTGTAACTTGTAACATTATAGTTTCCTTCAGAATTCGAATCGTAAGAGGTATATCAGGTTCATGGTAATAAATTTCTTTCTTACATACATTACGGGAGGAATATAATAAATTTAATTTCCGACTATATTTTCAATACATCAACTTTTTCCCGCTTCCCTGTTGTGTGCTTTTGTCGGCAGACGCAGTACATTGCAAGATGGATGATAAATCTGTCGCGTGTTAACCTTTGGCCGTGTATGGCCATTTGTTAGCCGGGCAGGGTAATTAGGTGGAGCGGTGGAAGGGGATTGATTCGCATTGACAAACATTAGGCTTCGACAGTTCGCATGGCACGCGAGCAGGGAAGAAAATCTGCGGGCATTATTTCCCGTTGACTGAAAGGGGAACCAAAAGGACAACAATGATTCTGGAAAAGGTGACAATGTTGACACGCAACAATGTACACAAGGTGTGTAATTGAAATGTTTCAATATCGTCTGACTGAGTGCAAAACTGGAATCGTAATTATAACAAAAGTATTATACTGTTTTAGATTACTTTTTTTCCACTGCTTTATGAATATTTTAATATTGCTTGTATAAATTCGAAGGAAAGATCAAATATTATAAGGACTATTTATCACACCTGTTATCTTGGAAATTTTGTTCGTTGATGTATATTTTTTCTTAATACTTTTCAACCTTCTCTCTCTCTCCCCCCCTTTTTATCGATTTCTATTGACACACTGCCTGGCGACCTCGAAATGCTTGTAATTTCGACACACTTCAGCTAGGCTTGAAATTTTGAGACACAGTCGATCTTCCATCGGAAAGCTGTTTCCACAACAAAGCCAGTTCTTGCTTGCCAACTACTAATTCAGTACTGACGAAACTAGTATAATGTTGAACATAATTATAGTTCCAAATAAACTACTTTCGCCATCGGCCGATGGATAGTCCGTCTTGTGTTTCGGAAAAAGATTCAATCTGGGAACGTACTGCGTCAGTTAGTGTTGTATGATTAGAAGACGAAGATGTACATAAGAAGAAAATGGAATTCAATACTAACTGAATGATGTGAACGTTAGCTTCAAGAAAGATACAGATTTTCGAACATTGATCCCGCGCGTGAACTATACCAAGGACGACTACCTGAATTATCTACTAATTGGTTTGGTTTCTTCTTTTCGTGCTTGTATATTCATTGTTTTTTATCTTCCACAACTGAGGTAATGATTCATAGAAATTAATGAATTCCGTCATAAACTCCCACGGAGTTTCGTCCCGTATCAGAAGACATCGTGCAACAAATATCAACGTGTAGCACACTAAATCCAATTCTTGTGAGTTGTCTGCTAAACACGTGGGGTCAGCGGGTATACTGCGCATGCGTTTGTCAAACATTGCATGAACGTCGCCACAAACGATCAAATGTGGCTTGTATCAAACCTTGCATGATACGAAGAAATCAAACAGATTGAATCTGTCAAGCATTGCTTGTCAGGCGGCATGCATCCCCACACAAAATAAAATTTGGTGCGAACAAATGTTTTGACAAGCCGCTTGACGAGCGAGGTTTGATCCTCTATGAGCAGCTTTAAAAATACATGATAAACTCTCCACACTTCTTATATACATTACTTACATTTCTTGAACGCAGAATCAAGAAATTTTCGGAAAAGTTGTGTTCAAAGAGTGTAAAATAAGTGTATTGTCTTTTACTAAAAAATTGTAACTTAATATACTGATTAAAAGATTATGTTAATTATGATGTCAGTAATCTATTGGAAGTAATTGTTAAAATTGTCCAATTAGTTAATACAGTGCGTATGGTAAGAGAGAGAGGTTCTTGAATCTCGGTTACCTTTTTCGCTGTTGCCTTATGCTGAGCGTTGTTGGAGGAAAACTTGAGGGTTAGAGTTGAGAGTTTGTACGAAAGTTCTTAACGAGGAGCAACTGTTAACAGCTGTTGACGTGGTGTAATATTCATCACTTGAAAAGCAGACACGGATATTTACCTTCTCCAATTAAGGACTGAGGGTCAGAAATGGAGAGTCATGCCATAAATGTAAGAATATTACGTGATCTCATTATTTCTTATGCTTAGTATGTACAGTATGCTCCATAACAAATGGTAGTATTCTTTCAAAAATGCCTAACTCGTGTAATGTGGCAATCTTGTACTTTAGGACTGTCGAAGTAAACATACTCTTCTTACATTAGCTGCTATAAAATGATAATGATTTTCTTTTGAAGTTTCCTTTAGTTGTATTTTTAACATATGAAGAGAAAAAATGTTATTACCTTTTAGTAAGATTACATAGTAAACCATATACGAGCTTGTATACTATATTGCAGTTGCCGTAAACCCTAAGTAGTGTACTTTCCTGGATCTGTCGTTGGGTCAGTGTGACACAGGTCCGCCTTTCACCGCTATCACAGCCTCCATTCACCCAGAACACTTTTCAGTAGCTTGCGGTACCTGTTTTCAGGGCTTTGGCTCCATTACTTCGTCAACATGGTGAGCTGGGTGCTACTTTTAGCCGCTGCTCAAACTAATCTCACATATTAGCTAACATTTTTCGATTTGTGTGCTATTTCCAGAGACGTTGAACAATTTCTCAGACACTGAATATCGTATGGTGCGCCCGATTATCTCAAAGTAGAAGGATATTTCGGTAAACAACTAGATACATTTTTGTAGAAAGGGGAGTGGTCCCAACTAATCGAATACTGCTTGTAAGCAACGTCTGCTAGGCATTCTCCGTGTTCGAACGCGTCTAATGGATTGCCAGAGCATTTGGCGTTTTGCACCATTATAAGACGGTGCACGTTTCTAGTCGTGACCATAGGCTTGTAGGATGCAGCTCAACTATGGAGCCCAACAATTGAAAAGAAGTACCCGACGAACGGTACGATCACTTGCATTATTTCCTGAAGCCAATAGAAAGTAGTTTTAGTTTGTAGTGAAGTATGACGTTTTGACTTAATACGTAGAAATTATCATCAGGTCCGATCTGTCAACTTTTTTTTTTCTTACCGGGTCTAGGAGCAGGTTTTGTAAATCTTATTTCCTTACCACATCATCTATCGTTGCAGAAGGTATCCGAAACTTGGCTGAAATCTCGACTGACCTTCTGAGCACCAACGATCATTTCCGGTTCGACAGTTCGAAGCTCACATCACGCGTTCATACCGACTGGGGTATGTGTACCAAAATAATCATGTTCCCTTTCGAGAGCGTAGACGTGTCATGACATATGACCGATGCTACTCACTTTCCGTCGGGTATTCTGTGAACAAATAAGTAGATATAATGTTAAGTTGCCATCACAGATACATATCATTCGACTTGTACACTGTAAAAATAGGAGACACAACGTTTATCCAAAAAATGAGGCACCACTCTTTGGATTAACCTACATTCAGCCAGTTTTCGGTTGAACGTTTTACTTTCTGTAAAATTTCAAAATGCGTATATATATGTATATATATGACTGTTCCAACGTATTTCATTCAAGCACACTGGTCAGACGCTCTTGCCACTTAGCTACGAAGGCAGGTGGTGTTTCTGGCTTTCCGAGTGATATCTATAGCTAGGGTTTGCTGCGAAGAAGGTTAATCATTAACAAGTTTTTGATTTTACTACGAGGAATGTCTGGTGAAAAAAGGAGAGAGAGATACGTTTGCTACAGTGTAAAGATTTATAACTTAATTTCTCTTTCCGCGAGTGCAATCCTTGCCGTTCTCGGTCCACCAGTGAACTGTTTACTGTTCACAGTGTAAAGACAATATAAACACTCAAAATGGCGGGGCGTTCAGTGACAAGCAGGTAACGTTACTCCTGTTACTGAATTATAGAATATCCAACTAAGGCTTAAACTTCATCCACAAAAGTACGTAACCTCAAAATTGCCTGTTTAGCTTACACTTCGATTAGTAAATGACCGAGTTTTAAGCGTAAAATAAGTTGAACGTCCACGGACAAATCACTTTGACCAGTTTAAACCCATTTTCAGTTAACGTTAAGCTATTACAAAGAAAATGTTAAACTTTAAAATTGAGTTAATTTTACCAATCTTTCCACTAAAAGGCTTACACTATATCCACGTTTAAGAGTAAATACAACAAAACGCTAATTTTCTACTTTTATTTCTCCATAAAGCGGAGTAACTTTCATCCATTTTGTGTTTTCACTTTCTACAGTGTATAATGCTTGTCTTTAACGTTTGCTTCATAACACCGAACCGCTGTAGCTCAGTGGTAGAGCGTTAGCGTAGCATTCGGGAGGTCGTGGGTTCGATTCCAGCGGTCGACTATCCTGACAGGTTTCTCCAGGGCTTCTTCCTCAGTCAAACCAGGCAAATGCCGGGATGACACCTTCAGTATAATCCCTGGCCGACACCTTTCCGAATCCTTTTCCCTCTCCTATCCCGGCCTGAGCTTTGAATGCCTAAAGGCCATAAATACGATTAAAATTCTTCATAACAACATGTCTTTGACATTTGTTGCCAAAGCAAGAGTGCGATCGGTTTTTGTTCTCTTTACTGCACAATCAAGGACAAACTGGAGTATCCTCAGAATCATTCGAGCCCTTAAGAAGAAGAAGAATTGTTGAAATGAATGAACAATATTTTTCTTCAAAGGTTGCTTTAAGATTTAATTGTATGACTTTGATTATATCACCAAGTTGCAATAAACAAACTGATAAACATGTTCGATTGGCATGGTTAATACCGATTTTGATCAAATTATAAACAGAGTCGAAAGGTAGAGCAGGAATTAAAAAAAAATACCAACTAAAATGGTGATATGAAAAAACAGTGAACGCATGGCATACCTATTGTTGCTTGAAAGTCCTCGAAACTTTCAATTCGGTTTCGGTTTAATTCAGTATCATCTGAGTGCACATCCGTATAGGGTAACGTGAGCTGCTATACTACTCATAAGGGTACCTACCATCAATCCAGCTTAAGCCTTTTTTTCTGTATTTGATTCTTTCTTTGACGACATCGAGATCTGTAATCGAGGGTTTCTCGAATTTCGTGGCTCGAAATTATTTCCTGTTTTACCGGTGAAGTAGAGGTGCTTGCACGGTTGGACTTCAGATAGAGCAGAGTGGAAAATAACAGTGATCCAGTTCCTGGTGATGAATTGCCTCACTTCGAAGGCCATCAATGAAGATATTGTTGGAACATTGAGCCCTATCATGTTGGATCACTGTTCCTTTACCACTTTTGTCAATATCACGAATTTTCGAAGCGAACCTCGTATATTTTTGTTATCTTGTATCCGACTCTTGCTAAATTGAACTAAGTGTATGATTAGGATGACGCCAAATTACGCTTAGCTACTTCTCTGCCTGCAGTTTGTAAGTATTCGTGCAATTTTAGTAAAAGCGAAGTTTTTGTATTAGTTTGATTTGAGAGAACCAACCAACTAGAAAAAAAAAATCCTCATTTACTAAATGTCCAAAGAAAAACGAAAGGAGCAGAAGTTGAAATCATCTTTCTGATACTGTCAACATTGCTTAGAATAAAAATTTTAAGGAAGACGTTCAGTGGATTTCGAGATAGGATACACTGAAGTTCGCTGATAATTCGGCAATTCCCATTGGTGGAATTCTAGGAATATGGTAGGAAATAAAAACTTGCGTTTTTAACGTTGTTTTTCGCTCTACTTCATTATTCATCATCAGTATCTTCGTATAATAAGACACAGAGGGGAAATATTAAAGCGGACATTTTCTTAAAATGCATTCTTTTTATTATTCTTGTAGGCTGGTCTTAAGAAAGTTGTTTTCACAAAAAAGGATGCACAGTGGTGCTTAGAAGGGAAAAATTTGATGGTCGGTGGTTTTTGTGGTAGATAAGACGAGGCTTCCTTTTTGTTTTCGCTTGTAAGAAGAGGGTAAAATATCCAACAGCAGTAGCAAGAACGAAATGGTTTCATTCCAGTAATGCGGTTAATACCAAGCATAAAATTGATCTCCCATTACTCAAATGGGAAATCCACTGATAAGGTCAAACATGAAAGAAAAATATAAATCGAAAATTACTTTCTCAGACCGCTGAAACCCTGCAATATTCTTCAGTCCAATTTAATAGGGAAAAAATACCATTAAGTTTCATTGCAGGTTTTTTCTTTGTTTTCTCGTGTAAAATGAGCCTCCCATTCTGTTTTAACGACTAAGTTTATGTTTAGATATAGCTGGAGAATACAACCATAAGAGGTAAGTAAAAAAAAAAAACTTAATATTGATTATATTTAGAGACTTGCATCCCTATTTGCTTACATTTTATTGTTAGCGGGATAACCTTTTTAATAAAACTAGGCGTTGTGCATCTCGTAAAACCATTTTGCTGCAAAATAACCAAGACTATTGTCTCAGTTATAGTCAACATTTTTGTTGGAATGTTTCCGTTCTGTCGAGAGATCACAACAATATGTTAAATTTGTGTATACATTTGCGTGTTACTTGGCAATAATCGTTTGATTTCTGCAGTTAAAATTTCATTGTATAATATCTCACAATGCCTGTAGCTTTGCAGGATTTTGTACTATAAGTGTAAATCCATTTACCATTAAAAATGGATTGGATGGAATACTTTCAAAAGACTGCATTCTCCAATTACTGAAGATTTACGATTTACTAGTAACAAGTTGTCTACAATTTATTTAAATGTAAAAAGAATCAGAGGGATAATTCAATGTATATTGTAAAATAATAATTTACATAGAAGAGAGATAAAATGAAAGAAATACCGTACTCCTCAATATTAGAGTTATAAATACACAGTTTAGAAGTCAAAAACGACATGAGGAATAAAGGGGAGAAATATAAAATTTCATAGTTTGAAATAACGTCATAAAATGGCTGAAAAAATAGTCTGAAGAAAGGTACAATATTTTTAATAGTAACAATAATAGTGTCCTAAATCAATGTATAATGTTCAAATGCTCTGATAAAACCAATGCAAAATTGAAATCTAAACGCACAAATTATAATTGTTCGTGGAACATATCCTAATGGAAAATTTGTATACTGTTTTGATTTTGATTTACCATAAGAAAATAGGTACTGACCGTGTATTTACTTTTTTTTAAAATATTTAAACCAATCAGTTCTAAAAACTGGCTATTATCGAATTTCCATTAATAATAATATGCTTTTTGCTCACTTTCAATTGTAAAGGCTAGTATATTTGAATTCCATTATTAGATTATTAGTAAAAGTTTTGTGAAAAACCATACATTGAAATAAAAATTAAGTTTAGTAGGGTCCAAACAAATCTTTATTTTCTCTGAACAAATAATTGTTTATATGCTTCTTATTCCTAGTAATGTAATGTATATACGGAAATATCTATTGACATGGTCAAGGGCCGAACTCGGGGTCGCTTGTTAGCAGTTTAATACACTACCAATAGCGCCACACCACCACTTTTCAGTATATTCTTTCAAAGCTGAAGAACTGCCATATTTCATTATACAACGTTGTTTCCGTTTGTTTACAACGACAAACTTGCTAGAAGACTGCTGTTTTATTTGAAACATAAAATCGAAATAACCAATAGTTTCTACGAAATCAAATTATAGAGAGGAACAAATCTATAACGTGTTATCTTAACCAAACTTTATATTTAAGTTGCAGGTATAGGAGAGAAAAACCGAGAGACCATAACTTAGTTGGTAAGATCCTGTGTTCGAACCCAGGGGCCGACCGTCATGATAGGGGTTTTCCTCAGTCATACCCGATCAGTACAGAGGTGATACCTTTAAAACTGGTCCTATTAGACCTCCTCATATCCGCTCTTCCACCCTGTCTCGGCCTAAACCAGAAATTTCTAAATGCCGTATATTAGGGTAGGTTCCTATTATTCTACTGTGACCTAATATAAAATCATGTTGTAAACTTAATACAATTGATACAAGGAAACAACCTCTATCGAAGATAGGTAATTCGTTCCTTTAGTGATACTTTGCATCCATAATAAATAGGTGATTTAAGTTCAAAAGTGTCTTCCTCCAAATGTAAGATTGCTTTTTGTGCAGTGTATTGCTAGAGAGCTAATTTCGATACTGGATTTACAGTTTCAGATCTGTTGTTTAGATGAGGTTTGTTCGTTGGCAGTGTAGTCATATATTGTTCATATAGTGTGAACAACTATAATTCACCACCAGTACATTATAGTTGTTCACACTACACATTCGTGGTATTTATTAACTCAGAACTGACACATGTATGTTGTCCATTGTGTTCATTAGTAACTTTATGAGTTAATAGCTAAACCAACAAAATGTTTTGTGATGCGATAATTACCGCATCTCCCAGATTTTTTTAAAATTATTGTTAAGGATAGTGCATTTACTAATTATATCATTGCTTTAGGTCATAGAATTAAATTCCGCATTACATTAGTACGATGAACGTTATTCGCTAATCAAGTGACACACATGCTTCTTATAAAGGTACTCTCTGAGGTGTGAAATCTAAAAGTGCTGTGTATGTCGCTGTGTAGTTCCATCAGAACGAATTATATTCCGCGAGTTTGGCTATTACTCAATAATCCATTAGCGTACCACTATATCCTTAATGACTGGTTTACACTTATGGACATATAGTACATAGAATTCTGTACACGTGCTTTGAAGAACAAGCTTAATGTGCAGAATGAGAGCAGAACTAAAGAAATAATATTGATTTGTACTTGTTACTTGATTTTATATAGTAATATATTTATGATCCAGATGCAATTATGTGGGAAATTTAATACGAGTCCGATTTCCGTAACATTCATATCTTAAAGGCTATGAAGGACGCTGAATTCGATTCTGAAGTTAAATATTGTGAATTTCGAAATCCAGTAGTTTTTAAATTCTTACATTTTGCCACAAATACTTGTTATTTCCACAACCAACATGCTTTTAGTCCTTTCTTGAGTTCCTTTCTATTCAAGGATCCATACAGAATTTAAAACTAAAACAGGAAAAAGGATATTGTCATTGGACGAAAGTTAATCTAACTATTTATTTGGAAATTAAGGTATTCTAGCCGGGAACATTAATATAGTCAGCATCGTATCTTAGAGTGCTTAAATGGTGCATTAACTGGGCCCCCCAACCACACCAAATTTTAGAAATAAATAAATAAATAGCATATCGTTTTGCTCCCAAGTTTCGCGTTTTGTACCACAACGGTAAAGAAGTTATAAGCTCTTGTATTTGTGGGGACCCAAGTGAGTGGTAGCCCCCCTGAGTCAAAGTTTTTGAAAACAAATAGTGTAGTGATCTGCACTCAAGTTTCGCCTTTTGCACCGCAATGGTTAAAATGTTATAAGCTCTGGTATTTGTGGGGACCTAAGTGAGTGGCAGCCCCCATTAGTCAGATTCTTTGAAAACAAATAGTGTACTGGTCTGCACTCGTTTTGCACCCAAATTTCGTCTTTTGCACCGCAATGGTTAAAAAGTTAAAAGCTCTTGTATTTGTGGGGGCGCAAGTTAATGGTAGCTCCCTACAATAAAATTTTAAAAAATCAGACAGTGACTCATAGTGCAATAGATTGCACTCGTTTTGCACCCAAGTTTCGCGTTTTGCACTGGAAGAATTAAAAAGTTATTGGGGGCAGAAAATGACAGCCTCTCAGTCAAGTTTTAAAAAGGAGAAAGAAATAGTGTTGTGGAACTTCACTCAAGTCGTTTAACACAACAACGTTTAAATTGTTAGAAATTGAAATTGAAATTTATTTAATTTGTATATGACAAGTTTACATAACATACGTGCAATAAGAAGGTATTTTTTGGTTGGGGGTGACACGTTAATTGGTCATCCGGCTCATTTTATTTTTCGAAGAAAACAATATTTTTTGGATTACACTCGTTTTATCTTGCGGACGAATTGTATTGCGATAGCTCTTGGATTTTCAATTTAGCGCATTAACAGTAAAGTAGGTTCATAGAGTAACTTCTAAGTTAATTAAATTAACAAAAAGTCTGACGAATGTGATTGATTGAAGTGGTTATTGTTGAAGACATCCAAGTAAATAATTGGTGACGCAGCTTAAACCTACCGCGCACTAGCATTTTTTCTGCTGTCAGACAATTAATTATCTGACAGCGCGCGGATTGGCAGTTTTAAAATCACCATTATAAAATAATTGAAACATGGTCTATTTCGGAAGCGATGAAACTATTGCTTGCAGAAATATAACGCATGTGTTTAAACCTGTCCGCGCACAAGGAATTGAATTGGTCAATGCAGTGGGCGTGGCTGTGGCTTGTACCCTCAGAAAGAAGTACAGTAGTTGCATGTAATTACACAGAAGTAATTTATTGATGAAGTAGTGTTTTTTGCTACAAAAGTATGTATTCGTTCAATGTTGAATTGTTTATATTTGAAGTAAATTAAGTCCAGAAAGTAAATATATAAAATGTAGGAACGTGGAAGTGATATTTTGGAATAAGACATTTATATTTTGTGTTCCAACATATAATTATGGAAGTGGTTTATTAAGTTCAAGAATTGTTATTTTCTCTTACAACTTCCTAGTTACGTTTTATCATTATAAAATTATCTCAAAATTATTGTGAAGTAAATATTTATCGTAAGTCAGCAATATCCTAGTGCAGTGATGCCCTACTTTGTTTTGCTTATTTTTCATTAAAATTTAGAACGATCTTCTCGAGCCAGAGCATCATCTGACGTAAATAACATACAGATCGTACACGTCGTTTAATTGCAGCTTTTAAATGCTAATATTGCACACGTAAGAAAATCCTTCACACATACCGACCATTAATGTTTGTGAAAGTAGCGATAAAAGGTCAAAGAATTAAAATAATGTTTTGGTACTTACAGGTTTTAAGATAATTTTATATTATTAGTCTGGGTTGCATTGTCTTTTTTCAGTTGAGATAAGTTAATTTCAAGTATAGATTAAGAAGGAGAAATATAATAAAACCTTCTTTCAGCATGTTTATGGTAAACAGATGCAACACATGTGGCGGGCCAGAAAGGCAAAGATTGCGGGTCGGAGCTGGCTCGCGGGCCGTAGGTTGGACATCATTGTCCTAGCGTTTTAATGTTACAGCGAATCTTTCTTGTGGTTGTATACAGCCAGTCAAAAAGTATAGTATTTTGGTCCGTTACGCTATGACCAAGAGCGAATAACAAGTTCTAAATTCTTTTTATCCATGCTTACCCTGAGACAATAGAACTTCTTTTAATCTTCTCTCAAAGATGCAAAGACAGCCCCGTGGTCCAGGTGGTAACGGGACGGACTTCGATTTGGTAAAGGGTAGGTACGCGGTGTCGAACTCCACGACCGACCATCCTGACAGTTTTCTCAGGTTTGCTCTCGCTTTCACCATAATAATGCCTTTTTAACCGTTGTGGTGTAAAACGCGAAACTTGCTGGTTCCGAAAAAAATTGAACGAAGGGGATACCATTAACTTGCCCCCCCCCAAATATATATATATATATATATAATATGTGTGTGTGTGTGTGTGTGTGTGCGTGCGTGCGCGCTTATAACTTTTTGAGCGTTGCACT
>JAGDQP010014757.1:0-29001 GCA_022664845.1 Lepisma saccharinum | reverse complement strand
GTCCATTTCTAAAATTTCTTGTGGTGTTGGGCCAAGTTAATAGGCCCTAGTATTCCCATCAGAGCTAAAGCGAGTCACTTTTTGCGACCTTATAACTTTTGAGACCGAAACTTGATGCGGTTGACCCGGTGAGGAACTTGACTCTATTGACCCGGTGAGGAACTTGACTCTATTGACCCGGTGAGGAACTTGACTCTATTGACTCGGTCCGAAACTTGACACCCGAGTGAGTCGGGACCTGGTCTTGTCCGAAATCACCAGACTGAGTTAACTTAGCGACTCTATGATCGAATCTTCATCCAGTTGACCCGAGGAAATATCTTGATCTCATGACCGGTCTTGTTTTTGTGATTAGAATCAATCCATAGTCAATCCAATATAACGTATAAAATTTTATAATGTTATATTCCTTAAAAAGTGAGCTATGTACGGGAAATGCATATTTGAGAGTTTTAAAAGATTTTAATGCTTTTATCGTATTTAATATTTGTAATACAAAATTGTTTCAGAAAGAACCAGGATATGAGACTATTACCAAATGTTATTACTATCGTCAGAAAATTTTCGGGTTGTATTTCTGTACTGTGGTGAGCAACACTTCTGCTCCCGGACACCGCAGATGGAAATACTATTCAAACGCAACAGTGTATAATAAAGAAAGAATGAAATCTCTGCTTCGCCCTCCGTTCAAAATCGGGTCATATTGTGTTACCGAGTCAGAGCGGGTGGTTCGAAGCATAGACCCGGTCCAAATGGATTCCGAATTACCCGATTGAACAGGTGATCCTTTTCAGCTCTGGTTCTCATGCCTGGCGTTCTGAGGTGCACTGAACCTCCTATCAAATTGAGTACCGGAATGTCCTTGGTACTGCTGGGCACCTTGGAAAAGTAAAGGCGGTCAAGCGTGGGACTCAGCTCACTTCGCACCGTAGGTCGAGAATATGTGGAGCACAACCTCCAAATCCCCCCATGCGCCAATCGCGGCGTATGCATATCGCTCAGAGGATAACTTTACTTTTTTTTTTACTACCCTCAGTTTCAATTGCACTATTTGTATATTTCTATTAGAGTATTTAGACAAACTATGACTTCTCCCACAATGTAATATTAATAACTTAAATTTTCTGCTTTCTAAGCAAGGTTTTAAGTAACAGTTATGTGTTGTAAACCTTTTCTACTTTTTCTCCTCGTCCTCCTTCAAATAATAATAAGTATTTCTTTTCGTTGTAAAGAATTTGATTAAAAAATAACAGTGCGCTTTTAAAAATTAGTTAATTAGTTCTTCCCCTGTAATTCCTTTTTTTTTTTTCAAATACGATAGCACCGTCATGATTAAATAACAGTTTTTTTATCACTGCATGAAAATAAGTAAGCTATATTAAATATATAAAATGATCAAGCCAATGTTGAGCGAGAGCTGCTTATTGTCATCAGGGTGTAAGATGTTACGAAACCATCACCTACCATTAGTTATGAGAACTCGCTTAACACAATCGGAAAACATTTAAACATACAAACAGATACATTTAAAATATTACTGGTATATATAAATGGGTTGATTTTGAATTTATTTATGGCTTTTAGCCATCTTAGGCTCAGTACGGGATAGGATGGGGGAGAGGATGTTGGACGGTAGTCGGCCAGGGCGTAGTTAGTAGGTATCATCCCGGTATTTGCCTGGTATGACAGAGAGAAAAGAGAGAAACCCGTTGTAAGACCTCAGTCAGGATGGGTGGCCGTTGGGATCGTTCCCAAGACATTACGAATGTTAAACTAACGTTCAACGAACCGACACTACGGCCACCAGTATGAGTTAGGTTGAAAAAGTTAATCATCTTGGGCAGCAGATAAAACGATCGATCTGAAGACATGTCTACTTTTGAAAGACGAGAGACACATTCGATTTTTCCTGTAAACATAAAATTATTTCTTTCCTTTCCTATTTGCGTTATTTTGTTCTTACAAACGAGATGTATTCTCGGAAATAAAGAACTGAATAAAAGAGCATAAAAATTGTTGTAGAGAAACGAATAAGTAGTCCAAGTTAATATAACGATAGATTTTTTTTACGTTGAATTCTTTTAACAGCGGGTGGGAGCATTCGGAAATGTAATAAAAAAAATCTTGATCGGTTTCCTTTTGTGCAACAATGGTTCACAGAGATTGAAGCAACAGAAAAGAGAGGAGCGTACCAGTCACTTCTTAGGTTTTCATGATTTGTGCGTTTTGTTTTCTTTGTTCTCGATTCTGAGAATTACGTTACTCAGAAATACTAAATTCCTAGAGTATAGGAATCATGGAGGTATATGAAACATTCCTTTGTTGTAACCAAGGACTTCTTTAAACAAGAAAACGTCTGTATGTCAAAAGTACTTCTGAAAAATAGCATTCTTAAAGTAAATTTGTAAAGGACTGTTTTGATTGGTACGAGGTTGAGAAAATGTACTGGCAACATTGTATTATAAGTGGAATAAACACTATCAAGTGGCAAAATATGTGTAATTAAGAGAAACTATAACTAATGCGTGATACAAACTTGAAAATTTCGGAGATATTTCTGGAGAAAACTAGGCCGTCATAACTGCTTTTAAAAGTCCTGTAATTTGACTAATAAAAACCAACCTCGTTGCAGGTTTCAGGAAAAAAATGGAAGTCTCAAGCGAGATTTGAACATGGGTTCTTTAGTTAGAAGTGCAGCGTCTTACCGACTGGACTAAATTGCCGCTGAAAAAACAATATAGAAGGTCAAAAATACGTTGCCCGAATCCCGAAAATATAAACAAAGTTACTTACACGGCTTACGCCACATTCTAATAACTTTCTCTGTTTGTCAAGTAGGGATCGCAATCCCCATTCACTGAGAATATTTCCCATTTCTTTAAAATAGCTGCAGCAAACACTAGATGAGATTGTACGTTTGATTACAATAAGAAACAGTTTTCTCTTTCTGCTCATGCGCGAATATCACGCTGGAACGGGAAAATTAGAACTTCCAACCACTCAAAATAAATTTCTTTGTTTTTGACACATTTTTCTGTCTTAGCAGAATTACTGCAAATACTTACATTTATTTGGAACATGACTAGATATGTCAAACAAAGTGACCATTTTTTTTTCAGTTTATGTGCTTGGAAATGTGGGAAGAAAAAGTGCGTAGGGAAACTGTTCCGCTATCAAAGTTCTGTAAAACATGTTTATAGAGTGTAAACAGCACTAACTGCTGAGAGATTTAGGTATGCGTGTGGTAAGGACGTCCTACTCTATCGTACAATTCTGGTTTTGCTACAAACTGTAGTAATATTACTCTGAACCATTGCAACTACCAGTAAAAAGAGGTTGGATGATGGTATCCGCCGTTACACACACACATTTAGAATAAAAAGATTTTAGTCCAGTAAAAGTAGCAGTGAACCTAGAACAAACTGCAACAGAATTTCTTACAGCGGTCTCTAGATGAAAAATGAATACTGAAAACGATGGAACAAAGTCTACCACTGTAGCTCTATTCATAACTCCAACTGAAATTAACAAAATGGTGGATTTTCACAGGCTATCTATGTATGTCTGTAAGTTTGTTACCTCATAGAGCCTAAACTACTTGATCGATTTTAACACGTGAGGTGTCGTTGGATTTGCCTTGATCCATACTGAGTTCTATGCTATATGAAGCTATGAAATAATAAATCCAACATGGCGGATGTTCACCTATGTATGTCTGTAAGTTTATTATCCCGTAAAGCCTAAACTACTTGAACGATTTTAACAAATGAGGTGTCGTTATATTCCTCTTGATTCAGAATGTGTCCTAGGCTATATGAAGCTATGGAATAATAAATCCAAAATGGCTGAAATTAACAACATAGAAGAAATTTTCACAGGCTATCGATGTATTTATGTTAGTTTGCTACCTCGTAGAACCTAAACTACTTGAGCGATTTTAAGAAATAAGGTATCGTTGGATTCATCTTGATCCAGACTGTGAGCTAGGATATATATGGAGTGATGAAAATTGCGGTGGAACATGCTTTAATCTTAAATTAAATCTATAAAAAGCACATAGATTAACCCATTAGTGCATAGTGTTCAATAAATTGTAGACTGAAATAAATGCTTGTTATTCGGATTTTTTTTACTCTTTTTATTATTATAGATTGTATACAAGCATAATAATTAAGCTTTCTATTATTGGCAATTCAGCTTCTGTAGAAGGTAAATAAAATAAATAAATAAAATATGTACTGCAAGTTTACCGAAGGGAATTAAAAAAAGCAATTAAGTAAAACAGTTTGAGCTTTTAGTGCTTCCTTCAAAACCTGTAATTTTATGATACTACGAAAAGAGTTACAGTGGTAGACCTGGTTCTATCGTTTTCGGCACATATTTTTCATCTATATTTTTTTCTGAAATTAAAATCCGCCAAGATGGATTTATTATTTCATGACTTCATATAACCTAGAACACAGTCTGGATCAAGGTGAACCCAACGACACCTCATTTGTCAAAATCGCTCAAGTATTTTAGGTTCTACGAAGTAACAAACTTACAGACATACATAGACAGCTTGTGAAAATCCGCCATTTTGTTAATTTCCGCCATGTTGGAGTTATGAATAGTTACAGTGGTCGGCTTTGTTCCACCATTTTCAGCACTCATTTTTCCTTCGCTGTCAGAAATTCTGTTGCAGTTTGTTCTAGGTTCACCCAAAACTTGAGCTAACTTGACTATTTGTGTGGCTAACGATTACGTTACTGAACAGTGTGGTCAAACGAAATCTGTGTTGACTTAGGATCATCAGATAGGTGCAACATGAACCCTCGCATTGTAACGAAATCTAAGATTATATGATAATGATTGTGACCCACCAATCATTAGAAATGGAAGAAGTGCTATTGTTGAGTATTATTTAAAAAAAAACAACTAATTTACCGATTACGGGTGACACTACAAACAGAAAAACATCAGCTCTTTTCCAGCTTGTATAATTACAGTTCATTTGACATGTTAGAATTACAGGTATTTTAACTGTATTAGGTAAGTTATAGGTAAATTAACTGTATTTTAGGATTATTATTTTGAAGCTCAAGATTATTTATTTGAAATTAAAACCACTTACCCTAATACTATAAAAATGAAAGAAGGTTTTCCAGGATCGAAGTTTTGGTTCTTTGTCTGATATTGAAAGGTTCCACTGCTGTGATTTGAAGGGTCTGCTGAAGAAACATGCTAAATTACTTTTCTTAAAGTTTCAGGAGAACGTATTGTCATCTCCAAACGCTGTGTTCTTTCCCGCTAGCCCTAGTTTTGACTTCTTTTTTTTTTTTATCCAGAGAGACTGGGCGTTCTTTCCGTTTGTCATTTAGATACTCCAGAATATAAGTTTAAGTGAAAACCGAGAAGGAGACTTTGCCTTTAAAAAAAAAAAAAAAAAAAAACTTAAGCTGATTGGAACAAACATTCAAACATTGAAAAAACGGTACGTTACAGACGTTCACTGGATATAAATATCTTCATTGACTCAGAGAACAGCTATGTAGTAATTCTATCATTTGTTACATTGATCTCTTCGATTATTATTATTATTATTATTTTCACTTACGTATACGTTGACATAATATAAAGAAATGAATATGACAAAACGTTCACTACCTATATAAGACGATGTACTTTTGGAATATTCAGCTGTTTCCTGAGCTTTCAAAAACATTCGGTAAAAGAATGCGAATGTTTCTTCTTCAGTGTTGCAAATGAAACGTCACACCGTCTTTAGGGATTTCCAGAGTTCATTTTTCAAAAAGAAAGGAAGTCCTGAAGATTATAATGTAAAGTTGGGAATTTGGTGGTGTCAAGCTGTCATTTCTAAAGTCTCTGATAATCCAGGAAAGTATTACGGAACCTGAGACCCATAGTTTAATTTTCAGATTCCTTGAAATATGTATGAAGTTTAGTGGAAGTTTTTGTTTCCTCTTCTTTTCTGTCCTGGAATTGATATCAAATGGTTTCTTCGTTTACATCCACTTGCTTCTTGTAGGGATTTACCACCGTAGATATCCCTCGAAGGAGGTATGCATGTACAAACTTTTTTCAATAAGTGTAGCTATAACGGTGTTCCTTTAAATCCGTTAATCTTCTTTACTGTAGTCTAATACCGGATTAATTCTTCCACTATTAACGGACACTACTTTTGTTAGCTTTATTGTTGTCTGACACCCAAATTCAAAATGCTTGTGATTTTTATCCAACAAATACTTCTCTAAGGTTTTAGGGTTAATTTGGTTACACTTTGCAGACTTTGGAGATGTCCAGCCTTCGATAGTATTGGATTTTTCATCGTAGCTGCATTTTTGTGGGGGAGGGATAACACAATTCTTTTTGAACAGTGGCGGAAAAATTAATAACATGCAATATTTGCATTTTTCAAAGTATATAGTTGTGATGTTGGCGCTTTGTAGAACCAAGTATGAATGTATGTATACAAGAGGAATTCCGTGGTGTCAATGGGATTGAACATATCCCAATAATTATACACATAGCTGTCTGTTTTAACGATAAAGGAGGAAATGAAAGAGAAACATGTGTGAAATAGTATAGGTTATTTGGGTATGCAATCTGCTCTGTTGTAATCTGTGTGGATTACTGCAGTTTAGGAGTAATACACTATATGCTATACAGGGTGATACATAATTGTATACAGTAAAGTGGTTCAACAGAATCTACAGTGAAAAATAAACTAAATCTCTCATATCACCTAGAGTCCTTCGTGCAATGAGACACCATTTGGACTAACCTATCCCGGACGATGGATTGGATGCAATGGGCCTGGAGCATGCCCGGCGGGATCGCCCGATCTCAGTCGCTGTGACTTCTAGTTATGGGGCAACATGAAGGGGCTCCTGAAGACTTAACCGCACAACACGAGAAATTCCAGTCCTCGTGGTCCAGGCGGTAACGTCGCGAACTTCGGATTTTCAATGAGTTAGGTACGCGGGTTTCCAGGGCTTCCCTCAATTTTATCAGGCGAATACCAGGATGGTACTTTAAGACCTTGGCCGATACCTTCCTTATCCTCTACCTAACCCACCCTTGTCTCAGCCAAAGATGCCAAAAGACCATAAATAAAGTCAGATTCAAACGAGAGAATATTTGTGGAATACTTTTGCAATGGCTGCAGGAAACTCGATTCGTGATGTACCGCACATCTTCCAATAAACACGACAGTCATTTCGTAAGAGTGCTAAACTGTACTGTGAAGACATTTGTGAACGCTTCGAACATCAGTGAACTCACAATGTTCCTCTGCTCAGGTCCATAATAGTGGTCTCTGACCTGTCCCTGTCAGTATCCCGACAACAAAGCGGTCCAGGGGATGTTCTTATGAGACTTCTCCTTCCTTTTGCAATTTCGATTGCGTTGAACTACTGTAGTGCATACAATTATATGTCGCCCTGTATACCAATTTCGGACCCGCGAAGATAACATTCCGATAATTGTAAATCGAAAATATGACAACTTGCTATTGTATCATACTTCATGAGAATTATTTGGGCTGTTGTTAATTTATTTACGGACTTTAGTATTATTAGGTGAACTCTGTACTCCCAACCGTTGGCCTTCTGATCTATTTTATAAAATATCCCGTAAATTAGTTTGTACATACATCAGATCAGTCTCTTCCCTAACATTCAACATGTTTTACTATGCAATATTTGGCTGACACAGTAGCAATAGAATAATACTAAAGAACAACCATGTTATACACTGTTAATAGATACAGGGTAACTGTCAGATAATCCAGTACGTACATTAAATCCTAGTAGTATTCTGATACCTGGGATTGCTGTTATTGAATGTTATAAGATCGTTGTAGATGCCAAAGTTTTTTAAAACATTTTTTTGAATAATTATTCGAGTGTAACTAACCAGATAACAGTACAAAGCCGTAGAAAGCTTCGAACAGATAGTCATAGTTCGAATGAGGTCAAAAGAAGTGCGTCATTTGTAATAGAAATATAGCAGTCCTCTGATCGTTTGAAACTGGCGTCTTAAATAAATTGAAGCTGTCTTAAATAATAATAATGTGTTTCGTGTCTTTCGTTTCAAATTTGAATGTTAGCTAACAGCAATAACTAAGACAATCTATTGTTGCTAATGAACTGCCATTGCAGCCAGTGGATAAAATTTGTTAATGCATTGAATCAGGGAAACTGCAGTAGATTTTTCCCAACATTTTCGTCGAGGGATCATTACATAAAACGAAAGATAAAATTTGAACCTTTCATTACCATTGTTTCATGATCCATTATTTGAACATGTTGTGTCCCTAGTGAATAAGTAGTTTCACTTGTAATGAACGGGTCCCGGTGGAGACATGCTACACGTAGTGTTTACGTATCCACTTTAGATTGTAGATTCCGTTGTTTGAACATCGTCTCCATCCAACAAACTAGTAGCATCGGTTCGCCATGGCTAAAGACCTCCGGGCATATTAATTTGAACATCAATGCAGGTATACAGACAAGTACTCTACTATGTAAGTGCTGTAGTATATTTCAGTAAAGAGTTCCATTGGCTTTGAATTACAGCAATTAGAATTGAATTACCGCGAACTACTGCGTGTATTCAAATAGTTCCTACATATCATATTGACTCAAAATGTTTGGATATAATCCTGGAGCTGCTATCTGTAATAGTATTTTCTGAAGGTTTCGCATACCAGTCTAGTGCAGTATCATTGATTTTTTAAATTGTTTGACGTTGAAGAAACTTTTCTTTATTATGTATAATTCTGCAATGGTTGAAATGCGGAGGCCTATGTTATAGAAAATTTGTGTTAATTCTGCGTAATTTGCTATGAGTGGCAATACTCACAGGTAAATTCCTAACAAGATTAGTGACAAAACTTAAGTGACAATCATTCTTACCAAAGCTCGTATCAACCATTAGCAGTTCTGATGCTGCTTGTAATATTGGCTACCGGTATGTCGCGAATGATAGGAATGGGGTCAGGCTTACTCATGTAGGCTCCACGGAAGGGGGATTTTTGGGTTATTATTATTATTATAACGGCAACATTTCAGGTCAAAAGTACTTTTGTATATCTGAGATTCATAAACTTCGTAAAGCTTAAAGTTCCTGGGCCCCATTTCATGAACGGTCTTCACTCTGCACTTCTCACTTTGTAGAAATTTAAGAGTGCAGAATAAATTTGTTTCATGAATATTTCTACAACCTTTTAAAAAGTGTGTTTCATGAAAATGTTTACCGCACTTTACTTTCAGAAGTTTGAAGCAGTAATTATAAAACACATTTATTCTACACCACCGCCCGCTCGATCGGGCGGTGTTCTACACTCTTAAATTTATAAGAAGTGAAAAGTGCAGAGTGAAGACCGTTTATGAAAGGACCCTGGTTTTAAAGCGCCTTAGGGCTACAAGCCATCACGTCTTACACTGCTGCAGCCGTTGGTCAGGGAATGGGGAACAGTGTTTAAAAGTTCTCTAATAGGCCACCGGAAAATTTGTAATCACTGATGGCCTCATAATATATTATTTTTATTTACGTTAAATATAAATTACATGCATGTTACATAATAATGCACCATCATATTTAAATTAGACAAGAACTAGGATGAATTACCATGCAAATAAAAAAAAGTGAAACAGTCCTCCCGCCTATACTTTTCCTATCTTCCAAGTGTGGTTTTCAAACCAGAACGTCGAAGTTAGTACAATTTAGAGCAAAGAACCGGTGGCCAAAATTGGCCATCAGGTGTGACTCCAGGTGGCCAAATATAATGATTGGTGGCTCTGGCACGCCAATTTTGCATACTTTTTAAACACTGGTGGGGAAGATCATGTACCGTTCCGATATTCTTTTGATGTGACAGAGGAAAACTCAGTCAGGATGGCGGACATGAGCAGGACTCGAATCCGCTTCCATGATTCTTATACGAAGTTAGCCAGCACAACCACTGGACCACGGATGCTGGCCAGGTTAGCTTAATTATTAACTTGTTTCCCTTAACGAAAGTGATATTCACTTTTTTCTTTATCATTTGTTTAACCTGAAGTGCAAGTGTTTGAATACAAGTTCGGTCTCATTTCTCAGTGAAACGCAGATGTAATATCGATATCAGAATTCCTTGTAGCATTTATGCGAAACATTCATTTAAAGTTTATTTTCAATAACTTTATTTTGAGACACTGGAATTTTAAGTAATTCTGTATGGTATGTACAGTAGTTCGGTTCCTCTCTCAATGTAAAATTCACGGAGTTCAAATGTAAGCATGTTCTCTCTCCTAATTCGTTGCTTGTGAAGTTCTCAGGAAATTGTGTTGCAAGAGTGTTTGTATATGTGTGTTTGTGTTAGACTAACTCGCGCCCCGCAGTCGTGTTTTCGTGAATATTTGATATTTGTTTTTCACCACACACACACATCGTCTCTAGCTTTCTCCCTCTCTATTTCTCACACAGATACCGGTTCACAGAGGATAGAATAAAGAAAAAGGAGTAGCTTGTAGGCCGTAACTTTGGGCCATAAGCGAAAACGAGACACGAAACTCGAGAGCGAATTGAGAATTACGGAACCACAAGGTCAATACTAAAGCGAGGGACAAAGGTTTATCAAAAACAAAGCGTTTCGCTTTCGCTGACAGCAGCGGTATCGGGAAAGTCGTGAAGTTGGCTATTTGAAGTGAGCAGCAGGGCATCTTAATCTGATTTTATCACCGTATGGAGCATGTTATTAAAAACAATTCAGGAGGCTGGAGTTTAAAGGACCGACGGATGTGTCTGTTTCGTCGGAGACCTCTTCGCCTACGAATCGTTCTTCGACGAAAAAAATAAAATAAAAAACGAGGGAAAAGAAAATCGAGAGCGTCAAGAGGATGCTCTTTTTATTTTCCAAATCCCACATTGCAGATCCTGTTATCTGTGCACGTATAAGGACGATGGGAGGTCAGAGTCCCAAAATAACCTCTTGAATACGATCTGCCTTGCAGTGGGGAGGTTTTCAAGCGATAGCGCATTGTTTGGATTTGCAAAAACGGTTCTTATTTCGTTGTTGTTGTTAGCTGAAAATTTATTATCCCGTGATCGTCTATTTCGGTCTTACTTAACCATTCCATTCTTATTTCGTTCTCCATGTAAAGTTGTTCTCATTTTATTGTTCACTACAAATGCCGACGGAAAATACACTTAACCAAAAGTAACAAAGTCGCTGTAGCAAATACATGTACAGTACCTAAGGACACTTTACGCCTTTTGTCGATTTACTTCTAATGGAACGTCTTTTTATACGGCTTTGGAAACTATTGAACGTGAGATGTGAGAACAATAAAAGACGTAGGCTGCTCCATTACGCGGGACTAGTGGATTTTCCTATGGATGTGAAATGTATTACTTCTATGGCAAAATGTAAACTGATTCAGTTTGTTCTCAAATTAAGTGCAGTGGGGAAATGTCGTGAATTAACCAGTTCTGCTTACATGAAAACCTTAGATGATGGCATAGTTTGACGCTTTGATTTATCGCTCGAGTATCGGAAATAAAGTAATCATAGTTTTGTATATTTGCAATCCAAACAGCAAGAGTGTTGTGTAGGCTGTAAGGAGATACGGTATCATATTTAGGTCAATATTATGTTACTTGCGGGTCACAATAACCCCCAGCGTCAAATTTTGGGACTTAAATCTAGTCTTAACATCTTTCTCTGACCAACTGGGGTACGTGTCAACTGAGGTCTGAAGTCTTTGACGATATCATTCCGCATAAGCTCTATTGTTAAAGATATTGTAAATATCAAACCTGTAAACTTAATTTCCCCACGCTTTCGGCGGTCTATATCCCCGAAACGCAGCGGAATTTCCACCCCGCTGATTAAAACATTTTTTTCTTATTTTTTAAATTTATCAGCAAAGAATCGCGCACTTTTGTTAGAAATATGTTCATACTCTGACTTTCTGTGGATTACTGTTCACTTAATGCGTCCTTACTGTCACTATCAGTGAACAATTCAAAATTCAACATTTTTGTTTCTATTCAAGGAGCAGAGAACAAGTTTATTTTATTCACTTGTCTTAGTGCTTTTGTTTCATTCTCTTTTGGTCCAAACTACCTCATATCTAACAAGAAATCTCATAACTATTTGACTATCTTGTTGTATGCGGGACTAAGAAGAATATTGCAGTGGAGGGAATAAAGAAAGAAACGGTGGCAGTTTTTAGGTTTTACGGACCAAAAAAGAGAAAAGAAATTGCCCGAAGAACAGAGGCGGATGCAATGCTGGTTATTCTCATCAATTATCAATTCAGGCGTAGGAAATTCATGTTGACAGAGTCTAGAGAGAGATAAGCAAATGCTTAGAAACATATCTACATATTTCAGTTTTCAAGGCATCTCTGGTAAATAAAAGAAAACTACGACTTTCCCAATTTGACTTTTTCCCCCGTTAAATTCCCAGAGATAAAAAAGAAAAGTCGTGGTTTAAACACGCTTTTATATACAAGATGAAGACGAGGAAGGGCAAATGAAATCAAATTTGTGCTGTAACTTGGAATTGCAAGCCATGCGTGTTAATGTCATATGAATAAGGTACCACTAAATCTCCTCGGAGTCAGTTCCGGAACATTGAGCAGGCAACTGGAACGAGCGAAAATCCGCCATCGCAACTCTTTTGCGACTTTTCTGAAGGCTCTGCCAGAGAAGGAAGAAACAAACGTTGCTTCGGAGGCATGGGTCATGTTGCAGAAGCTTTATCTTCGAGAGAAAAGATACGCATTCAATACTAGACAGACTTCATTTTTTTCTCCTACTGGTGACGTCTTTATCTGTTTAGGATATTTCAGTGTTCCGTTTATATTTGAAATTTGTGGTTTAATTTTATTATGTAAATGTTTTAAAAGTTTGACGTTCAGTAAATGAATTTCATACATTAAAAATAATGACTCTTCATAATATAATATTATCATCTGTTATTAACTGTTAGTTCGTCGTCGTGTGCGTAATTATAAACGCCAGCTTCGCGACGTTGAAGTGGTGAATCGTCCGGTTCCTAACTAATCCGAAGTAGAGGTCTTAAAGCTGTATATTAGTCCCCTTTCGCTTCGTTTGGTCGGTCGTTGGTACTTCATTGTGGGTTCATTGTAGCACGAACTGAACGAGTTGAGAACCAGAAGTTCCTGAGTTCGAAATTAGCAGCCTTCAATGGTTTCTTACTTCTCCATATTTCGCTCTGTCACAGGCAAATGCCGGGATAGTACTGTGTATGAAAAGAATGTCAAAATTGTATTCTATGTTCCTTCTTCCATAAAGTCAGTTTTAGCGACACGTTCTTGTGTGGTCTGTAGTATTTAATTATACAGTGTGTTTTATTTCTCAGGAATGAAAACTGATCTATTTTCTTAATGAAATTGGTTTCAGCATTTAAATACTGAGTGCCCGTTATCCAAGTGGGTACAAAAACCGATTTCTATGCGCATGGTCTTGCGAGTCCATTGAAAGGAATGTTTCTGAGAAAGCTTCAAGAAAACTTAGGTCCCGACCTTAAAAGCTCACTAGCTCGTTTAGAACGTTGAAAATAACACTTCAACCAACATTTGTGTACATGTAGTAGTAATTCATACTGATAAATTCAGTTTTGAATCTCTAACAGTAAGTTGAGTATAGTTGCGTATTCACATATATGTTGCGTTTTGCATTGGCTACGGAAAGTTCAGTGTTAGTGTATGCAGTTTGTAATTGGGGGGAAGGGGGTTCTAACATGTATTTCTCGCTGTTTTACCCCTCCTCACCAAGTTTCAGTGTATGGGTGATATTTTAACCTCTCCGCTTTCCTAATTTTATCCTGTGGATTTAGTTCAAGGAGAAAGACATTTTGTGACGGTAAGGTGGTTGTAATCCCATAAAACTAATGGCCACAAAGTTTGCACTTACGAGTGAACAGCGGTATTGTTGTCAAGTTCGAATTTTTACTAAATAACTTTTCCTGTTGGTTTACTCGTGTACTTCTCTCCTGCTCTGTTGTGTCGTTCAGTGGTTAGGCATGAAGGTCTAGAATAGGAAGTAGAATGTTTTCTGATTTATATTATTTGTTTGAACAAATGACCTCCTACTTCTATTATTTTTAAAATAAAAAAAAAGTGTGTGCTTCGTAGAAACGAGAGGATTTTGTCTGTGTTAACACATTTCCCTACAGCTGTTAGTAAATCTGCTGATCGATTAGCAGAGGACATTTAATTTTGTCTTTTAAACTCTTTTATAACTATGTTTATCTCGTTTTTTTTATTTGAACATTGAATGCAATATTACTATTTTTTGAATGTGGGCAAAGCAGTATTTATACAGGATGTCCATGAAATAATGCTCCAAAATCCCAGAGGTGATAATTTACATCAAAACAAGCAAAAAAGCTCGTTTGAAGAAATTCAATATTATGCGTAGTTTCGGAACTACAGAGACTCATAGCTACGAAGACATACATAATTACCCTTATTCTGGCCTGTTTTTAAACTTCTTAATTCACCTGTAAATACTGTTATTTACCATTTCCATTTTGTCCTAAATGTTTCCTTCGAATTTCATCCCCTTCCTACCCGTCTGTAACCCACGTTAACATAACTGTTATGTAAGGCAACGTACGTACTAAGGATATTTTTTTACTGGGGAAGATGGACAAAACGGGAATATAAGGTCGCACTGTGCTATCAGGGGTCTTAAATGTGAGTAGGTTAGGCATTTTGAGTTCCCTTTTTTATTTCTGAAGAAAATGCTTATTATCTCGTCGATTTCTCAGTTACTTTAATTGCCGCCTTGTTTCTTACGTATGTAAAACAGTCGAAAAATAGTTATTATTTTTACTTTTAGTTCATATTCTGAAGGCAGTTTTAATTTTTGAAAAGTTAATTTTTCTTTCCATTTTTAGGTTTATTTTATAGGGTGATTTACGTTTTGTGAATTTTATTTGAAGTGGGTTCAAAATAACAGCAATTTCGTGAAATAACCCATCAGTGTAAGAAACGTTGACATTATTATTATTATCTAGTATGTGTTATTCATGTTTTCTCTCTCAAGATTTGCTATGTACTATTCGAGACTACAGGGGGACAAGCACGGTAACATCCTCTAGGAAACTCAAATATTTTATCGGCCTGAAACTCAGATGCCTAAAGGCCATAATAAAATTAAATTTAATTCAGATTTTTATCAAAGTCGGTGCGCCCATTTGAAAGTTATGCCTAGATAAACATCGCATCTTTATAAATAGATCCCTATATACGCAGATAAACAGACCCCTATATAAGTTTGTGAGATATATCAAGCGATTGCTTATTTTAGCCGCGTATCGCCGATCGTGTTTTAGTTCGTTTCAAAGCATCATATTAAAATGTTCATAATTCGGGATCTGAAAAAAAATATGTATTAAGTCTCATTAGCTTATTTGTTTCATTAACCGTTGGATATAAAAATATTGTTACACTCCATTCTTTTTCTTTCCCAATTTTTTAATTTGTTCGGAATTTTTCCTTTTAACGTTAGTGTATTGTATATCTCACAAAATATCTCTTCGCATTGTTTACATACAAGCGCATTACGGTATAGGCATGCAGGTACAGAAGAAATTAATCCAATAATACGTAGTTGCACGGTTCATAATGTATTCCTGTCAACAGTTCCTGTAATTATATGTTTATATTGATTGAAAATTTATTAACACAACTATGATATCTAAATAAACCTGCAGTTCATTTCGGCTTTCGAATTTCCAATGTGTGTATTAGTACAGAATGCTGGTATGCTCAGTCAGTTCATATTTGTGATGCTAATAATATAACAATGTTTTATTTGCAACAAATAGTGTTATCAATCAACTTGTGTAAATATCATTGTAAGATACATGTAATTCATTATTAACATTCCAAACACGTATGCCAGTTAACTAGTTCTAAACAAAGTTAACTTCGACTAACCAGAGTGTAATTAGTCTCTACTAAAAGCAATATAAAACGAAAATACTTTACGGAATGAGAGATACATTTTGTTCGTGTTTAAGCTGAAGCGATAATTTAAGCAATGTTGACAGAGAGAACTCAATCTGCAACAGAATTCTAACGATGAATTTTCTGCGTGTAAACAGAATTTGATAAATGGGTGTACAAAGTTACGATATAGACAATGACAAAAAAGAACTCGTTTCTTCCACAGTGTTACGAACAAGCTTAATTAAAGTGAAATTTATAAACGTAAAGCTGGAGAGAGATTAGGAGGCATCATTCAACGGAAAAGTGCTCTGATAACGTATTTTATGGCTCCCGGTATGCTGCAAAGAGCTTCTATAGCGTTCCAACCTGTTTCGTTCTTTTGTCTGCCTGTGGGAATCTTGAATTTATTTTAAAGAATACGTTTTGTCTACAACAACTAAGTTTCGACGTCGAATTTGTGGTCCAGCTACCGTGGTAATGAAAAGATGGAAATCAAGAAAGAGTGCGTCCTGATACCAAGTTGCCTAAGGTCACCAATAAATTCAAATTCAAGCTAGAGTAAATTTAGTTATTTTTTTAGTTCCCTGAAGATACCACCGATAGTCAAAGATATTTATAGTATCAAGACAAGTATTACACTTGTTCAATCACGTCGTGCATTTGTATTATCCAGTGCTACCGCTGTCATAGACTAGGTCATACATCATTTGTGCGCTGCAGCCCATCGTTGCGTTACATGTGGACAGCTCCATCTTAGTCAGTCGAGGGGTTACCAAAGTTTACACATATGTATAGACACGAATATGGATATAGATAGATAGCTAAAAGACCAGAGGAGTGTTTATAAAATAACACTATTACTTACGTTAGCTTATAATTAATTACAGAATATATTTTCACTTCTTGAGCAGAAAGAAAATCTGTAGGAAAGGTAAAAAATGAGTGCATTTTGTGCGGTGTACACTGGATATTTTTTTATATAAATACGTATAAAAATATTAACACACAAGTAATAAGGTATTTCCTTCTCGAATAAATATAAATTGAACGAGAAAAGTTGATTACGATTCACTACAATGCAGGTAACAAAATAATGCTGTAATTCGTTCACAATAAGGAACTTTTATGCCTCTTGGGCTATAATAATTCATTCATTTTGTCTTAGGTTCACACAGGTTTCTGTATTTTATTCTCAGTTCGTAAACAGTTGATACTCTTCTGTAGATTTATTGGACAATGAGTAATTGCTTATATAAATTTTAGCAGAAACTCACGTAGTGTAGCATAACGTTGCGGATAAAACACAATAGCAACCCTCTCATATCTCTTTCGTATGACTACATGTTGATAGCCCTTCAAGATTAGCGTGGACTAGTTTCCGATAGGGAACAAAGAACCTTCGCAATAATATCCAGTTGCACCATTGAATTTCGGTTTGCATAAAATTCGTAAAAAGTTACGGAAATAAACAAAGACAAAGTACACGAAGATAAAAGAGAAATGAAACATGGAAATAAGTACATTTTGTATTCTATACGCTTACTTGATGCAATTCCGATGATTTTCCCCAGAAAATTGGGGAGGGGGAGTGGTTAGAATGTTCCGGAAGCTTTCTGCGATGCGTGGGTTTGGTGTGCCTGTTTTTAATGTGTCTTGCTTTGTGAATAATGAAAGAGTTTTGTCTTCCTTTGGCAATTCGGTACATTATGGATTACTCATAGCGTATCCTGTTGCAATTTCTGGGTGAATATCGTCAAAATAACCATTCCGGATACAACAAAATGGAGAAGTAATGACTGCAAAAATCACTTTTAAAACTGCCAAGTGTTTCGAAATAATATCCCATTTCGTTTGATACATTGGTGTATAAAAAGCAAAAGAAACGAGAGCAAAGAAAAGAGGAACGTGAAGTAAAAAAAAAAAGTATTATACTTTTGTGTCACTGGTTTGCGTCCGTGAGAGCAATACTCAATCTGGGGGTTCCCCAGTTTTTATTTTGGCAGGGTGCCAGGTTGTGTAAGAATTTTCCCCCAAGTTACCAGAACAACCACCACACTTGTTGAAGCTGGCCCTACTTGAGCATCCATTGATCGTCCATTCTTGTGGCATGAGGGACCTGGGGATGGGATGAGTATCCAATACATTTTTATGAGACCCAACCACCCCTTCCTTCCCATTCCGATTTTGATCCAACGTAAAGAAAGCAGTGCCATGTTATTGATTGGCGAGTCCCCCCGTCTGAAGGACGCCGATAGGGTTCTTTATTGCCAAGATTCAGATGATGCCGAGTGACGTAAGGGGAAGTGATGAAAGATACATGAATTGTGAGAATGTAATTTTTTGGAAACGATAGAGTGATGTGTATAGGTTTTTGATTGTATATCCTCTCCATGCCACGTTCTCCGCTCTCTTATATTTGGAAACCTTTTAGTCTGATTGATGCATGTATTATCGTGGGAAGTGTTGCAGTAATATGTGAACTCTTCTCACATTTTCTGAGAACCTCCATTCACACCATTTTATTTCGCTCTTCTAGTCGCAGCAGTAATCGTTTTAAATGTCATTTCGAAAACCGCTCTTCTCACACATCGTTACGTGGCAATGGTGTATCGCAATATATCAAACGTATTGATTTGTCGTTTGACTGAACCGTTATTCCGTTTTTTTCCTACGTGAAGAGAACATTTATATGGACATAGAGATAAGTTCATTGACAGAGAAGGCCAAAAAAATAAATTGAAAAGTAGGTGGTTTGGAATAACGAATTGAAATAATCTGCTACAATGTGAGATGAAACAAAATGTTATTAAAAAGAGTCGTTTAAACTCAGATTCTGTTTAAGGATGATGACAGATGGTATTCTGTTACTTAAAGTGATTCTCATTCTTTCCTTGGGCATTTTCAACGAATATATACTGCAAACGAGAAAGTATAAAATCATCCCTGATTTTTTTCCATGTAAGATTAATAGTACATTAGAAACTGTCGTACCTTTTTATCTAATCATCCAACGAAATGTTTGTTTTTCGTGCCATAAAACGTATTTTAAGTGGTATCTCGAGTCCCGGTTTGTCGAATGTTCAGCACATTTGCTTTATGTGCGCGTGGTCTCGGGTGTTCAGCAAACAATTTTCAAGTGAGGACTAGTTTTGTTAGTTGGTAGGTTCAACGGACCACCCAGCGCCTGCCTAAGAGCAGACCTCGTGGACCACCTGTGGTTCACACTCCACAGTTTGCGAAACACTGCGGTAGAGAGGTAATCGAACATCATAGTTCGGATCCCATGTGAACGAAAACTTTAAGTCCCGTCCTCGAAAGATTTTACGCTTAACTGTTGAATCTTAAACACTTTTTAAACTTTATTTTTGTATGGACCAGTCTAGTAACTTTGGACTTCGGCCCGTCACGATTCGCCCCTTAACTATTAAAATCAACACCCTTGCCCCTGCCGGGATTCGAACCCGGGACCTTCGAGTCGTTGGTCTACCGCCGAGACCGCACGGCTACCAGACCGGCAACAGTTCAGTCAATTGAAGTTACATCTAATATTGACAATGAGTGTCATTAACTCATCTGCTAAGGAAATAAAAGAAAATGCTTGGTTTCACACAATATCTATGTTGTGCCTATTAAACAAATACGTTTCCATTTCATTCACAAATTTTAGTATGACATCCGAATTAACTGGCTTCTTTTAGAGTTAATTTCTTAAATAGACAAGCAGTTAATCGCGATTTTTGTTTTTCACTGTAAAATGATACTTTTTTGCCTGAACTAAGATATGAAACGAAACAATTTTAGGTAAAAACGTATGCTTACTAGATTTGACTGCAGTCAGAACAGCAATCTGGTCACTTTTGGTGACCCTGTGACCCGGCCTGATACGGACATATGTGACCGGTCCGAAACCTGACCGCGAATAACCGGATTGACCCAATCTTGACTTAAGTGGCCAGCCTGACTTTGTGATCCTGCAACACGATGAACGAATACTAACACCTCAGACCACACTACTACTTCAGTCGGCGTTTATTTGTACATACCTGGAGGTATTTTTATTCTTTCAGGGGATATAAGACTATTTTCTTGTCATTACTATTGCCGAATTCTTGGAGCTGTGAAAAGTAAAACTCCTTTCTCGGTCACCCCCTTAAAAACACTGTTCAAACGCAACACCGTATAATAACGAGAAAATATAAACTCTGTCCTGTCTTCCGGGTCACGAGTCAGGCCGGAACCCAAGCATAGATCCGGCGACCAAGTCCATCACTTGATCCGAATCACCCGATTGACCCTGTGACCCGTTTCAGCTCTGACTGTAGCGTAATACTAAATTTGCGTACGTCTCTCCTAAACCTTTCAAGCTAGGTGGACACAAAGAGCGGAACAGAAATTTGTCTAATCGTGCTTATCACATGTATTCTGTAGCTCCAATACGAGACGAAATTTCCACGCGGTGGCGACTTTCTCCTTATTTTTTAAATGTACTAACATTCGTCGAAGTTTGTTGGTGCGTACGTTTCCACCCTGCATATTCATTCTTGATATTGCGCAGGAATTTCTGTGAAGCAAACCATGAGGGATCAAAGCTGATGTTTTCGGTTTTACTCAGTGCTCGATTGTTTAAAGATTGTTTCTTTTATCATGTAAAATAATATTAATCCAGTTCAAATTTTACATATTTATAGTCATAAATATACATGAAATTTTACTGCAAAAACGATGTAATTCACAAAAGATATGTTTGTAAAATGTGCTATAAAAGTTACTCTTTGTAATGCATATTTTTAGGACGTATTTTCAGCTCTGAGATCATGTTTTTGTAAGTTGTAGGATAAAATTGCATGCAAACTTTGAGACCACAGAAATCAGAGCTCGAATTATGAATTTATATAAAACTAGTTTTTAAGCCTGCCTCTGCCATTCATTTTCTGAGCTATGGTATACAACTATCGTGTACAAATAGATATCGTCGTCACAATACCAAAATAATACTTCCGCAACGTACCGTTTTTTTTAAAAATAATTTTTGGTTATCGAGGGTTGGGTATTGTTTTTTAGGTAGTGACGATGAGGAAATTGTAAATCATTCATTTATCTTAGTAATTGTTTCTGATCTGTTGTGAAGTATTGCCGAATTTCAGCCTTCTAGGCTAACGGGAAATGCACACACGATTTCCGTGGTTATGGTTTCTTATTGACGCAAGCTATAGTTAACGGGATAAAGGCAAATTTTCATTTTACACACACTTTACGGAGTTTTTGAAAAACAAAAATACAACCTACAACCCGCGTGCTGATTGGCCACTAAAGAAATCCAAAATTACAATAATTATATTCTATATTCGATATAAAAGAAAATGTTTTGAATGGCCAGTAATTTGATTATTATTTCTAAATACTCAACAGAGTGCAGAGTGCAATACCAAGTCTCCCGAACGAACAGACAAAGTGACCTGAAGCCAGGCACTATTGCTCAGAGAGCAGTTGAGGATTGATTCGAGGCCAGCCTTTAAAATACAATCATATCTCTGTAACAACGTCTCTTCCCGCCAAGAAGGCAACGTAAAAAATACATTAAACGGGGGATGGAAAAAAGAAGCACGAAGTAGATAAAATAATGAATATGCAGAAATCAAAGAGAGGCGAGAGAAGAAAAAATAAATAACAATGAATTGAATATTAATTGGAGTGTTTTGTGGGTACATAAGAGGATATTCGCAAATTTCAGATTTTTTACGAAATTTTGACGTGGCCACGAAACTTCATGCCAAATTCCAGCATTCTATGCCAACGGGAAGTGCCTTAAAAGCTCTCGGATGGACAGGCAGAAATTAGGGATTTTATATTTATGTAGATACTTTTCGGTACTTCCTACTTCGAAATAAGTTCAAACGTTTCAAAGAAAGTCAGACAAACATGGTGACTACCTGTTCTTGTTAATGTAAAAAAAATGCATCGTATGAGTTTTAGAATATTATTTGCAAATGTATATTTAACGTTCTCATTTGAAGTTGAACTGCATTTAATTAATTTCAGACTTCATTACTGCGTGAAAATAATGGGTTTTAAAACCTTTACTCTGTCAAATCGCCACCGAGAACTAGAAGCAAGAACCATTTTGTTAATTATAATGGTTTCAATCATTACTGATTATTTTTTGCTATTCGTTTATTGGTTTATGCATTTGAAACACGAGTCAGAGTTCGTTATAAAACTAGTTAATTATTGCTTATTTTTATTCTTTGGCAAATTTCAGTGTATACGGCACAAATATTAATTAGTTAATTGGTTGCAGGTAGGTCACAGAAAAAGGTACCTCGTTGGCCGTTATTTGCTATGTGCTTTTTATTAGAGTTGGTAATTCATTATGTATAAATAGAAAATTGACCTATGTCTGGTGCTTTTTCACTTCTTCAATTCACCTTTTTTTAATGTTATTTTATCCTATTCTCAGTGTACAATTTAAATTTAAAGGTAGTTATATTCTTAGCTTTTTCTTTCTCATTTTTGCAAAAAAAACTATTTTTCTTTTAAAAGAGTTTTCAGTTTTAGTTATGGTCTTTAAGCATCCGTGGTTCATGCCGAAATAGACTAAGGGAGGCGATGTGACGAAGAAGTTGGCTAGGGTTTAGTTTCAAGGTACCATCCCGACATTAGCCTTGTGTGACGAGAAATCTTCGAGAACTCGCGGGTAGGATAACCAACCGCTGGGATCGAACCCAGTATCTTCCGAAGGAGATGTGAGCTATGGCTTCTTGCTAAGTAGCTGAGTTCACTAAAGGAAGTCCATGGTTTCTTGTTCTGGTGTCATGTTATTAAAAAAAAGTCGTAACTAGGAGACATTTGTCTCTGTTAGGTTTTGCATGTTCGGTTTTGTGCGAATTACTTAATGTGTGTATCAGTTCATCGTAATTATCATAATATTTTTTAACGTTAATCGTTACTTTTAATTATAACCTTTAGTATATAATCTATACGAGACTTGGCTAAAAAATAACGAGACAGACAACCCTGTCAGTAGTATACATGGAGCAGTGGGGAGCACATGCGCGCAGAGCAACTTTGAACCTTCGAGAAGAGAACGATATATATGAGTTGCTGCTTTCAGTCGGGTTTAGTCTGTGAGCAATGATTGAAGAGAGGGATGTGCAGTCATGTTGCCGGAAGAATGGCAAATGTAAAAATTGAGCAACGCATTACCTTGAAATTCCTTGTGAAATTAAAGAAATCACCGAGTGAGTGTGTGAAACTGTTGCAGGATGTGTATGGTGATAATACAATGTCACGTACGCGAGTGTTTCAATGGCACAAACGCTTCAGTGAAACACACGAGGACACTGATGATGATGAAAGACCGGGTCGTCCTGTCACAGCAACAATAGAGGAAAATGCGGCAAAAGTAAATGACATTGTCCGGAAAGATCGTAAGCTCAGCATTCGAATTATAGCAGACATGGTGGACATCCGTGAAATTCTGCACGACCATTTGAATATGCGCTTGTGGAAGCACGTGTGTAGTGATAGAGTGGAACGCCTGGAAGCAGTACTGAACTTGTTAAAGAAAGTCACTCGCGTACGTGACAACGTATCATCATCAAACACATCCTGCAAGTTTCATACACTCAGTCAATTATTTCTTTATTTTCACAAGGAATTTCAAGTTAATGCGCTGCTCAATTTTCACATTTGCTACACATGGATATCTGTTGCGACGTTTGGACCCTCCATATTGTAGTGAATGCAATGGATTTTTAAGTATTCGTCACGTCCTTTTAGATTGTCCAGGATATAATCATCTCAGACAACGTTATAACATCCTCAATGACATTGCATCATTGTTAGGGGATGAATCAGCTATATTACGAAGAGTTATTTTGTTTATTCAAGAGACAGGTTTATCTCTGTCTATTTGAGATGATTGTGTTGGTTAGCTGTTAAGTTTTATGTAGTATTATTATTTTATTTTTGTGAAGGCCCATTTACAGCTTTCACGTTTTTAACTTATGCTAGAGACTCTATACATCTTTCGTTTTTATCACTATTTTATTTTACTGAAGACACTTCTTCAGCTTTTATATTATATTTACTTTTAATTAATTAACAGCTATGTTTAGACGTGATGACAAAGATAAGGGGCATCCCCCGTATCGAGACAGGCGTAAGCCATAGTGCTGTTACCGCCCATACAAATCATTTTATCTTATCTTTTTACATTTGCCATTCTTCCGGCAACATGATTGCACACCTCTTCAATCACTGCTCACATACTAAATCCGACTTAGAGCGGCCACGGCAAGTGGCAACTCATGTATATCATTCTCTTCTAGAAGGTTCAAGGTTGCTCTGCGCGCATGCGCTTCCCACTGCTCCATATATACTACTGACAGGGTTGCCAGTCCCATTAATTTTTAGCCAAGCCTCGTGCGTAAGCAATGTCGTAGCCGGTATTTGCCACATAATTGCTTCAGCATTTGTTTATTACGTATATTTTGTATCCAGCTGATGTTTCATTCTCCTTCATGTGCACATTTAGAAGGCTTCAAATTGTCTTTTATACATGCTGATAAATTCGTAGAATTCACGTCGAGGAACAGTGTACGTAAACAAGTATGTTTCATGTGACTTTAGGTATGACCAAATGCAACGCATGCTTCTACATATATTTCATACTTACAAAAATCTTTCCCTGTGTATTTAAGTGAATGTCTCTTTGGTCCTTGATATTCTTCCCTTTATTTCCTTTTCACACTTCATATCTTCACTGATAATACCAGGTTGTCCGGAAATAAACAGTCGTTTTGTACCTTACAGTGCCACTGAATGGAGTAAGCACACGTGTCCAACTCAAAATAGTCTCCATTTTCAGCGACATATATTTGGCAACGATTCACAACTCTCTCAGTCCTGTCCTTGAAGACAAGTGGCTCCCGTTAGACAATGAAATCCTGGAAGGTTCTCTTGCACAGTTACTCAGCTTCTGTTTCGAAATTTTTGCCACGCAGGGTTTACCGTTGTCTGGTATGAGCAGAGGACCTACTTACCAACAACGGCTACTTTTTTACAAAGCTACTAGTGCATTTCATCAGTTTCTTCAGAGTGCGGTAAAAGTTTCACCAGGAGGAAAGAACTCTTAACGGACAACACCAAGTACTGTCCACCACACTTTGACAGCAAAACCTTTTGTGGCGACAATATTGATTTTTGAAAATGTTTTGGGATGTCAACAACGTCCAACCACTGGCTACTGTGCAGTGCACGTGATAATTATACAGGATCCAATCATATCACACGTTACAATACGATCGTGTGAGGGTTCACTGTGATGACGAACCAATGTCCATCCGCTGCTGTTACGTCCGGATATTAACAGTAATGGGCATGGTGAAACGTAACTTCCGGTTCAGGGACCATTCCTTTTATAATATATCCTATCACGTATAATGAAGAAATAAGAACCGAACCTGATTTTTTTTTTACCGAAGCTAACCCTTGGTAACTAACTTATTAATAATAGATATAAGCATATACAAATATTTTTGACACAAAAAAGGAAGAAAAATACAATTTGACGCAAGGATTCTAACCCGGGACTGCTACTTAGCAAGCAGCCTTCTTATCAACTCATCCACCGAGCCAACTTGCAAACAATGGTTTGGAAGTTTTATTTAGAGCGCACGTATTACGTCCCAACGATGTTACGTCAGAATGGTATTACAACTTCCGATCGCATTACTGTTATAACCCGTACCTGCTGCTGTTCGTGATGCTCCGTCAATTTATGCGATACCCGGTTGTCTATTTTCTTACTTTCCTGTTTGTTTGTAGATAATCGGAAATGTTAAGAATTCAGCCTCATTTTTTCTCCACGCATGAATCTATCACCCTGTGTAAAAAGAAGCATGGTGTTTCATATGGTTTTACTTGAAATTTTCGGGTTGAGCCAAAGATGACTAAAGGCCATAAATTAATTCAAAATTCCAGCGTGAAATTTTGTAACACATGAATTATACACGAAGATGTTTCGGGTTGAAATCTCGGTTATGGCATGGATGTTTGTGGGTTTTAGAAAGCACTGCAGTCGTATCGGGTTAAGCCGAGAAGACTGTAACTGAGATGCCGCAAACAAAATAAAACTTATTTGCTCCATGATACATAGTACTTTGAGATGATTTTTTCTGAGTGTATAACCATGAATGTATACCAGCTGCACAGAACTGTATATGCATAAATAAATAGCTAATATAAATATGAGGGGAGTCCTTCCTTCGAAACATCTTAATACGGCAGAATGCTTTAGAGTTCATCCTTTTTTGAAGATCTCTGAATCTGTTTTACGTATCACCCTATGAAAAGCTACTGTAATTTTCCTAATGTTCTTTAAAAGCGAGTTGATGTAGTTAATTCGTTGAAAATAAAGACTAAGTAAATAAAACACTTAACAAAGAGGAGAGAAAGCATTTAGAAAGAATGCAGATCAGTAAATATATGTATCCACATTTACGCCCAAGCAAAATGTAACTTTCATGCAGCTTTGCTTCTTCCCTTATCTTGTGACGGAACAAAATTTACGTTCTTTTGCATAACGAGATTTTCCTGTTTATTTCGCAAGGCACAATGAATTTGTAGATGCTCATATTTCAACAACAGAAAAGAGGATGGAAATGAAAGTCCTTGTTTTGCACGAGAAAAAGAACAAAATAAAACATTCGATTTGCCTCTGTCTGGAACACTTTCAAGCACTCCCTCCAATTTACCATAATTTGCCAATTTCACTTTTGGAAATGACAAAAGCTTAAAATGGAAAATCACATCGGATTGTGTTGCAGTCGTCTACAAGTGCTAAAAATCTTCATTGGGGTGGCTACTTTTAACTACTTGAGTACTCAGTCTTTATCTTTACAAACTCAACCAGCTTTTCTACATAAGAAAAGGGCAGGAACAGGAATGGGAATTGAGCAGGGGTAGGGGTGTTACAAATAGAAGCTCCACTTCGACACAAAGCCCAGGAAGCGAAGAAAATGGAACGCTGAGCGGTAAAGGCTTCCGCTTTCGATTGATGGTTTACTACAAGCTCAAAACCTCCGAAAAGACGGCATTTACAAGCTTTCTATTATAAGCGACCTTTTCTGAAAAGAGATCAAAACTCTCGCTCGCTAACGCTTTCATGCAGAAACCTCTTAAAGACATATTGTCTCGTAACAAAAATTCTCTTCCCAAAACGCAAAGATGAAATTCACTTGGAGGACTTGATCTCTATACAGATGCTGATTCATGACGTTCAAACTAAAGCTGACGTACTGGAAAGGCCAGGCAGATACATTATGCTACGGCGAGATCAAAAGAACAGCAAGATTATGAGCTAGATCATTTAGGATTAGAGACCAAAAGAGATACATCAGTTTAGTTTCTGTGCCTTTTTTGCGAAATGGAGCAAATAAAACATGAGGTAAAACAGTGATTAGGTTATATGATCTCTGAAGAAGGTCGACAGAAATTTTAATGGTGCTGTTGTAATAATTTTTATCACTAAAATGATGAATAAATCAGACCTGGAAAAAATTATTCTAAATTTCACTGGTCAGCCATATTGCTTTTTATAGGTATGCTTTGGCTGGTTAGCTCCTAGATTATTATTATTATTATTATTATTATTATTATTATTAATATTGTTATTAATATTTTAGTGCCTTTTTTGCATACTTGAAATTTAAAAATTCTATTTGAAGGCTCTGGTTGAAAACGATGAAACTCCATTGTTGGTCGATTTCAACTAATGATGCGATCTGTTAGTTCACAAGTTGTACTACAGTGGTGCAGACAGTGAAGAGGAAAGAGCGATGAGAATGAACCGAAAAATGCTGTTGAAAATACCGCCTAAGAAGAAAGAATGAAGAAACTCCCGTGGAGTTGAACGGATACTGCAAAATGAGTCCAAATAGAGATTCATCGTTTTTCCCTTGACCCATAATTTGTTTTATTTTTCAGTTGCCGTATGCGAAATAAAGCCCATTTGTGCTTTCATCAGCACGATACAGAACTGTAGTTATGAGATTTAACGGAAACCACAAGAATTTTCAAGATGAAGGCGGTTCTCGCTGCATCGTCTTCGATTGTGGAATTCAAAATCGAACTCAGTGTTCTTAGAAACCTCTAAATGTAAAATTTGACGAAAATACTTTTTTTAACGATTTCCCCTTGAATTGTAGGCAACCGCAAAAGCATTACCATGTGGCTGGTTGCAGGACCTCCAGGCGTTCTTCGTTATCCTTCTATCTTTAATCTTAAATATACAGTTTGTAATTATATCTTGCGTTGATCATGAAAAAGTAAAATCTATGGGGTAATGATGATTATCGAGCACTTGAACTTTCGAATTAATGTTTTAACAGGATCTCCACCCATCCCCCCTGGTTTAGTGGCTACAGTTCGTGACTTGGAGCCAGCACTGGAGTCATTCGCACTGTCAAGTTATTTATCGATCATCCTGACTGATATTTTGTAGGATTTTCGTCAGTTTTACCAGGTGAATTCCATAATGTTACCTACACTAAGGCTGTGGCTTCTACCTTTCCCTTCCTTGCCACAGAAGAGTGCTCACCGAGGGATATTATTGCGCTAATATGTGGCAGGAGTTATACCACACCTACTTTTCTGTCCTATAAAAAATGGCTACCTATATTGGCGAAACAACCAAGATGCCAAGGGGAGTATTCTAGGACCAATATAATATTTGTTATATTTCGATGATCTACCTACTCTTTTTACATACCGGTACTTCGCGAGTAATATTGTGCTATTCACCGACGACTGTAAACTTTACAGACAATCTCCACTCTCCATGATGCTTTAAACCTTCAAGATGATATATCGAAATTCGTTACCTTGAATTTAAAGCTAAATGCTCAGAAATTTGAGGCTCTTTCTGTTTTATTTAAAAGAGAGACAATTCATTACTCATATACAAATGTAAACGTTGTTTTTAGGTAGATTTCGAAGAAAAAATCGGTACGATATCTTTATATAT
>JAGDQP010014756.1:0-44377 GCA_022664845.1 Lepisma saccharinum | reverse complement strand
CACTTTTAAATGGAGGCCTCGTCTTTTGGACCCCATGTTCTCATTCCATGGAAGGCAATTGCAAAGCATCATCGGTTCACCTCGCCCAACTTAAAAATTAAGTAGTTTCAAATCGTGTTTCTATCCGGAAGGAACAATATGAAAATACGAAATTCGTTCAAGAATTTTATTCAACAGGTTTATATACATTTTTTTAATTAAATTTTCGTTTCGAGGGGGCACTTGAACAGTTTCGGGGGAACAGTGCCCCCCTGAAAGTATGCCTGAATTCATCACTGCCTCCTTGTAAGCAGGCACAAGCAATTGACCGACCCCTCCACACTTGTAAACAAAACTGAACTGACGGGTCTGCTCTGGACCATGAATGAGAAATTTGCCGTTTCGAAGTTCTGTATTCATGTACAGTTGTTGTGGGTGGCAAGACAAGTTTTCCAAAGATTTTGGAGAAATACTAAACAGCACTCAACAGTAACTAATCCTCCCCAGTCAATTGCCAAACCTGTTTGTACTAGCCTCTGCTTATTTTCCCCCTTCTCCCAGAAACTCTGAAAACAAGTAACTTATGAATTCCTTGAGGCAAAATAGATGTGGCAACAGCGGGCTTGAAATAAATGACAAATCTGCAAAAAGATTTCTCAGAGAAGCGTGAGAGAGAGAGAAAGATAGAAAGAAAAAACGATAGCTTGTAGTGCCATCTCTGGACCGTCATAACAAACTCTACTTCGAGCAAGGAAAAACATGACACAGTTTAAACAATAGGAAAATCTTTCTTTATATTTTAAGTATTCATTGGTACCATCTTGGCCCAGCTAAAGTGTTTAAATGATGTGATAAACAATCTTGTTCCACATATTTGAAGGGCATTGAGGAAAACAATTGTAAACCTCATTAAAAGGATAGTTGAGTACAGAAATACAATGGTAACCCTCATGTGAGCGGTGCTGTGGAAAGAGTTCAAATTAAAAACAACAAATGACTGTATATAGGCTCTTTTCTATGGAAAGCCCTAGATGCCAGCAAGGCAGAATGAATTTTCTTAACTTAATATCTCAATTCATGCGCAATGTTGGTTACCATTGTTTCCCCCATGCCCTTCATTTACTCAAATGTAAACTATTTGGTAACGTTCCGGACTTTGGATGGGGGAGAAACGCAGGTTAAAGGCCCTTTGCGAGCCAACCTGTCGGAGCTTATCCAGGATTTCCCTTAGTTTCAAAAGGCAAATGCCAGAATTGCACCTCAACTACGATCCTGGTTGCTACCTTCCTAATCCCTTTCACGAAGAGAGTGATCGCTGAGGTATATGTCATTTTTCAGACGTAATGAGCTTAGAGCCAAAAGTTGCCAGTGCAGCCTCCAGAAGGAAATTCAAATGTATGAAATAATATTTTAAGCTATCTCCGCCTCCGTCTTGCAGTCAACTGAGAAATGTTCCATACAAGAGAATTTTCATAGTTTTAATACTTAAATGTTAAGATACTTTCTATCTTATAATTAGAAAGGAAAATCTCCACCCGAGATCTATATAATAAGTGTCAATGAATTTTCGTTAGAACAATTAAACATTAAGTTGTCTGGGCTCGAATATTTCTTCCGTAGATATCAAACAGATAGAAAGTTAAACTCTCATAGAAGACCACTGTGATAGTTAGAAAAGAGCTGAGTAATACACTATATCATGTTAACAACTAAGACGGACGTAAACTCAAATAAATTGGTGATACCATTCACATGAGATCATTATGATTTGAATACACTGTACCACATTAATCAGAATGAACAAAGAAAATAGAAGTAAACTCATATAAGTTGTTGACACTATTCGCACGAGTTTTCAATTCTAAAACTTTAAATATTTAAAGACTGTATGACCTTTAAGACTATATGATATTTTCTTTCGTCCAGCTGATTTTTTAAAATAATGTTTTGTCGTAAAAAAAACTACAAAATAAACACTATAAAAATGTGACTTTAATATCGGACAATAGGTATTCTCAATATGCGTCGCGAAAAGAACATGGGTTGTGAAATAATATAAATCACTTTTGATTTACACATTTTGTTTTATTCAGAATCAGGAATATATTTTTCTAACCTTTAAAATCATTTTTTTTTACACATGACTTCACACAAAATAAAATCAACAAGCTAGAATTTCTTAAAACTTTTTCTTTGTGAAAAAGTATTTTAAATACCTAAATCGAGAAATTACTTAGACCTTCAAGAAGTCCCCCTAGCATGTGAAAGGAGACCTAATAGAGAGCAATTGACTATTTGAAACAATGGAGAAAGTAAGTTTATTATTTGTACCTATATCGAACATCCGATATTAGGAGCACGTTCCTATTCCATATTACGAAAAACAGGTCAGGTTACACAAACTGGTATAACCTTAATCCCTGCTAACCCATCATAGAATAAATAAAGTCAATCTTATATGGATACGATATTCACAAAAAAAAATAAATAAATAAAATGTATGCTCATCTTTTGCTGAAAATGGTCCCTCAAAAATGGTCCCACTGTTGCATTTTATTTTAAGGCATTTAGGCAACTATGGCTCAGCCCGTATGGATGATGATAGGATGAATTGGTGGAATGAAGAAAGTGGTAGGAAACGGGAGAACCCCGAGAAAACCCACGCACACGGTGTTTGTCCACCACAAAACCCACATGGCATGAGCAGGGATCGATCCGACGACACCTAGCACCAGAGGTGAGCGCTCTACCAACTGAGCCACCGTGGCCCCAAGCACTGTTGAGAAACAACAATAAACAACACCACGTATCAACTGCCACTGAAGTAATTTCGGCCCATGCTAGCACTGTTTCAATGTTTTAGATGGAACAACCTCCTTCTCGAGATATCGCGGGATCCGATATGAGGAACGTATACGATGTTTGGTCACTTCTCTATTTGGTGATTTTGAGATTTACAGAAACTGACTTGTTTCTCACATATACTTTTAGGTGTATGAATCATAGGTAAACGATATATCTCGAAGTCAATTTTAAGTGAACGGATCCTCATGATCCAGTGTTGTACGCCGCAAACTTAGGTGGGCCAATTGATTTTAGTACTGCTGCCAACCATTATGACCCTTAGCTTCAATAAATGAATCCCGGGAAGGTACTTTAACTAAAACACGTTGCTACCTTGTCTACACCTTTATCCGTAAGAGTGATGCCCGATAGATTCCATCGACAGGCTTGGGTAATAGCTGCCTACTTACTCCACGAAATATAAGTAAATATCGAAATAGTCCATTACTTTCGAACGAGTGCTGTGAATATTGTTTATTCGCTGGAACTCTTCCGATGTCTTGAGCTGAACTAAGAAAATACAAATTTCTTTCTGACAAGGCCATATTAATATTTACTTGTTTTTTTCTTAAAAAACATAAACATGCTAATTAAACTTACTAATAATTTCTCAATCAAACAGACAAAGGATGACCAAAGGGAAAAGTGCTTAGTCCATTTCGTTGATTTTACAGGAGAGCGTTTTAAAAGTTCATAACTACACGTGCGTAAACCTGCAATAGATGTAATAGATGGACAATGCACATTCTTATTTAGTATGCTAATTAGTTTTGAAAGAAAACATTCAAGGCTAAACATTCAAGAACCACTCTTAGCTCAATTGGGCATAAAATGAACAAAGTCTGTTCTTTTACTGTGGTCTTCATTAAAGTAAAACAACAATTATTATCATCCTGAAATAAACTTAAATACAATGCTCACCATTAAAATGTCACACCAAGAAGGAGAAACGATACCAACCCCAAACTTCGTAGATAGATATCAGGTACAAGTAGCAAATGATTAAACTTACCGCTCTGTACGATGTGTGACAACATGGCGACAGCGGAACAGAACTATCGAAGGTTAGTATTCTGTGGGCCTAACATGGGCATTCAGAACGGGTTCTACACGGCGAGACATAGAAAGAATGAGCACTTGGATGTTCTCCTGGGGCATGGCAAACCACGCGTCTTCGACACGACGCCACAGCTCATTAACTATATCTGTGGGAGGTCGCCGGCATGAGAGGCTTTGTGCAATCATGGACCAGACGTGTTCAATTAGAGGTCAGGCGAACGCACCGGCCAAGGAAGCAGGGGAATATTGTATCCAACATGGAAGGGCAGAACATCACGTGCGGGTACCTGTTATCCTGCTGGAATGTGGTCCCCGGCAGTGCCTTCACTAATGAATCACAACCGAGTCCAATACATTATCGATGGCTGCTCACATGTTCGTCAATGCGTAGGATACACGAACGGGCACGAACTCCAAAGGAACCTCACACCATAACGTCCGGTGGTGGTACCCCAGATACAGATGCGGTCATCACGATGCTGCAGACAGAATCGGGATTCCTGTGAAAAGAAAATGTCCTCCCACTCGGCTCTAAATGCGCGATCTTTTCGACACTATTGTAGTCGTTCATACCTATGCTGTGCAGTCAGCGGAAGTTGCAGTAATATGCCTCGCTCTGCTATACGACGTAGAACTGTTTGTGGGAACACTGAGCGCTGTGCAACATCTGCCAGTGCGTGCGCCAATGTTCGGGATGTGGCTGGTTAATCCGCCAGACTTATACACACAAACTGTCTGTCCTCGCGGCCTGTGCTATGGCGCAGTCGTTGGAATCCTGCATGTCGTTGCGTAGTGCCTTCATGGGTCCATCGAGTCCATATGCACTGTGGACACAGTCCGTGCAATATGGGCACCAATGTCGCGGAAGGATAAACTATACTCGTGATTTTCCACAATTCTTCCGCGAACAAAGGTGGAAATCTATTGGCATGGCTGGCGCATTTGACAACGTGTCATCTTTCGACCATATATACGTACACACACTCACGTCACACCAACAATTTACAACTGCACTGTGACTCTGACCTACCTCCGGTTGCTGTTCCTAGATGGCATACCCGGCGACTCTGATGCGTCACTAACTGTCGTGATTATCAGTTGTTTATCTTTCCATGTTCTGCAAATTTTACATTAATCCGCTTTCTCCTTCTCCTCGCGCTGTTAATGGCGAGCAGAGAATATTCCCCCAAAATATCTATAGGGTAAATGTTGATCATTTCGTGACAATTGCTCGTTGTTCCAGTGCATTACCAAGAGTTGTATAATTACAATTTTCGCCACCAGGTGACTGTAGAAGTATTGCCCACATTGTGCACGATAGTTCTAACAATTCTAAGTAATGTAGTGACTGCGTAAAAGAGCAATGTATCACGAAATTACCAATCTTTACCCTATCTGGAAATCAATAATTTGATAATATTGATTTAAGGAAACAAGTAATAACTTAAGAAGAATTTTTTACTGAGTTAGTGAACAGCTCCACCGAACATTGAAGGCATAACAGTACAATACGACAACAACTACTGGAGGGATTACCTTAGAGGAGCAGCTAGTGCGTTATTTGTGGACGAAAAGTCTTCCTGTCAAGGATTCATCAGAACAAATATGCTCTGTGCATGTGGAGAAGCGTTTGTCGAGTTTGTTTTGTCCACTTATGGCTCAACTCCGCAATGAACGTTTCGCGGATGATGCAGACGTAGAATGGAAGATCCGTATGTGGTTCGGGCTGTAACCCAAAAGACTTTTGTGCGACAGACATTGGAACGCTCATATATCGCTGGGTGGTTGTGTGAAAAATAAACTTCGTTACCATTTAACAGTTTAATCCATTTATTTTATTTCTGTTGGTATTTGTAACCATCTAATTATTGACTGTCCCTCATACAAAGTTTGGTTTGAATTTATTAAATCTAAAAGGTTGCGTCTTAGTGCAGTATGTTACGTGATGAAATGCATCATATGAGTTGTAATTTTATATATCATTTCTTAAAATCATGCATATCAACATTTCATCTGGAGGGCAAGTTTTAATGCATTTAATTTATTGAGGGTGGAGACAATAATGAACAGGAAAACAAACGAGGGCATTATTGAATTAGATGTTGTATGTAGTATGTCTAGTGTTCAATAAGTTTGATATTGTATCAATACCATCCTAGGCACGAAAACTACCAGATAGTGGAACTTTTGAGATTCGGAAGACAATTATCTGCCATTTTCTATGGATATTAGTGTACGAAATGGAAGAATTCATCTGAACGTATGGTTGAAAAAAGAAGAGAACAGATGGAACAGTCAGACTATATATTACGGGGAAAAAATTGTACCTTCATATCGACCATAATAGTCTAGTACTGAAAGTATACATCGTATGGACTTAGAACCCAATATATATATAACAAGTAATCGATTCCCGTGCTTTAATCCATATTGGCTGAATGGCGTGTGACGTCATTTGGAAGGTACTGCAGACTTAAAGTAGCTTAGCATAAGCTCGATGCTCGTTATGCCAGACTTTCATTTAAGATCTATATGATCTGATTTTTCTTTAATTTTTACTAGATTTATTTATATCGGTTAGAATGCTTTCCAAATAAAAAGTATAATCTGAGGTGCTGTTATTGTTGTGATAAATTATTTTTCCTTCAAATTGGTTTTTGATTCCGATCATCTTCAATTACTAGGATCGCTAGTATTGGGCCCTCTACAGGTATTTGTTGGAACTCCTTAGTTTCCATACATAATATTAAGTGTTCGATGGCACAAGTTCTTCCGACTGACGTCATCAGCACTAACAGTTCTGTAAATGGACCCTCCCCCTCTTAGGATTAACATTGGCCGCACGGTATGGGTTAAAATTCTTCTCTCTTCGATTATTAATTTCCTAGACGAATTTCCTCGTGAAGAATAGAAATTTTGGTCTCTCTTTTCCTAAAGAGCAATCGTCGAAGAAATAAATACATTTGTAAGTCTTGTGACGCATTTAGAAGTTTTGAATTTGGAATTTATATATAAGCTTTAAGCATGTACAGCTCAAGCTGGGATAGCGTAGGGGAAAGGATGCAAGAAGCAGTCGGCAAGGGCTTAAGCTGGAGAAACCATAACGGTATTTGCCTGGTGTGACTGAAGAAAAGCCCTGCAAAAAATCTCAGAGAGAATGGTCGGCCGCTGGTATCGAGGCCAAGACCTCCCAAATGTGAAGCCAACTGACAAACACTCAAAAGTGCGTAGTGTGCGGCATTGAGAATATACTAGCGCCAAAGTTTCAAAAGTGGCCTACAACAAACAATGATATTAATAACCTCTCGTCAATTTCTCTTCAACCAATTGCCAATTGCACTTAATTTTTGTCTCACAAACTCAGTTTTGTATTGTTTTTAGTCGCTTCGTTTGTAACGAAATTAGGAAACAAGTGCCTATCTCTATTTCTAAACTTACTTTCATTTGATAACGAGAGTTTGGAGGTGGAGCTCTGCATTAATCATTTTAAAACAAAGCTGAAGGCTCCTTTCACTCCAAGACAGCATATTCCTCTTTGGAGAAAAGCTCACTGGGATGACATTGACCGTACTATTTCTTTTTTTCCATGGCGTATACTTGAAAACTTAACTGTGACTGAAGCGACTGATTTGCTCAAGGATGTAATACTTGTACACGTTATCGGTAAGGACTTTGTTCCTACAAAGAAATCCCAATCCTCTAAGTATCCTCCCTAGTTTGATGCAGAACCGTGGTCTGTTTTGAAAAAAATAATAATAATAACTTGCATGGACGCTTTGGAAGTAATATACTAATGAACATACTTATAGCTCTTTCTCCCAGATCAGACGTTACTCCTAGCAATTGCTTAGGCTAAAAGATTTTGGTCTCTCGTAAAACCTAGAAGATGCCAGTCACGTATTCCGACAGAGTTAGTTTATGATTTATCTACAGCTGTTGGTGGAAAAAAAAGTACATCTATTGAATGAATATTTCGCTATTAATTTCTGTGTTCAATCTACTCCTTGCCTACTCCTCAGCTTCAACAGATCTGTTCGCATTGACTGTCTTCATTAAGTACATCATCTGATGAAGTAAAATATCTTCTTTCTCCTGTACCTCTGAATCGTTTTCCCGGCTCTGACAATATGGTATTAGCTCTATGTTTATACGCAATACTGCTGAATCATTGGCTTACCATTTTTCTCGTCTTTTAAATAAGTGTTTTGCTGAAGGTGTGTTTCCTTGTTCTAGGAAGCAGGCTAATATTGTACCCATTCTGAAATCTGGAGATAAGATCCATGTATCTTCACACAGACCCGTTTCCCTCTTATCTATTTTGTCTGTGGTGTGTGAAAGAATCATCAAAGATAGACTTTATAATTTTGTCTCACCCTATCTAGACTCTGCTCAACATGGCTTTCTTCCTGGTAGTTCCACTCTTACCAACCTGTCCTTGTTACTCTCTGATGCTAACCAATCCCTGTCATCTATCTGGATCTTAGTAAGGCTTTCGATAGAATTGATTGTAATCTTCTTGTTCATAAACTAACTCGCCGATTTAATATCCGTGATAACTTCCTTTCATTATTGCTAGACTATCTCTCTTTCCGCGAACAACGTGTTGTTCTTTCTGTATCCTCGTCTAATTTTGTTCTCATTTTCTCTGATATATCTCACGGTAGTGTTTGGGATCGCTCCTTTTCCTTCTATATATGGACGATCTCCCGTCTTTTCTCTCGTCATCTGAAATAAGTTTTTTTTTTTTTTTCATTTTGCTGACGACTACATTATTTCGAGAAATTAGATCATTACAGGATGTGGCTGATCTCCGAAATTCTAAAAACTTATGTAAAATGATTAAAAATACGAAAGCAAGAAAAGGGGAGGAAATATTTATAAGTACGAACAAATACAAGTTGTTAGGAGAAAAGAAGATTTTTTTGTGGAAACCCGACGTTCCAGTTAGTAATCCAACAGGAAAAATCACTGTTAGTTTATCACTGTAAGGAAAAATCAAGACCAGTCGAAACTCGGTTTAAACCAGCGTTCTATCTGGGAAATTGGCAGTCAGTTTGTTTGAGAAATGAACCATCTACCTGAACCATAAGGTGCACATCATTATGGTACTCTTGAGGTGACTTGCTTGTGAAAAGTCACGAATCAGCTTTCTTCATAACTCTACTCGCACAGGATTAATAAACTTTCTCAATTTCGAATTAAAGTCTACATTAATGCCTTTATTCCAGAAACTGTTTTAGTAATATAAAGGGCGTAATAAAATGTACTTCTTCCAACAGAAGAACCGTGGAGTAATGGTCAAAGTGGCTGGGAGTCGTGGCGTTTTCCTGTAATACAGCTACTTGGAGGCCAGAATTATTGGATAATTTGAGGTTAAGCCCTGCCGCACACTAGGCGGTTCAGCTGCCGCAATTCATCCGCAGAAAAAAAATAGTCCATGCTTTCTTATGAAGCACCGCATACTTCACGATTTGTTAGCAGCGACAGGATTTACCCGCCGAGAGAAATGAAATGTCTGCGATTCCGACGGCGATTTGGGGGAGGAGCAAAAAAATCCATGTATTCATATGAAGCACCGCACACTAGGCGGTTTAGTCGCGCGATTTTGAACAAGGTATACAGTTGTTTTCATTGCCAATCTCTTTCTGTCACGACATATGAGAAACTGAGCAACGAAGAAAGAAAAAAAATCAGGCATAGGTCTATAATTTATCGTTTTAAAAAAATGTTTAAAAATACTCCCCACAGTTTGATCAATACCGCGTGGCAAAGATCTTTTGCTTCTGTTTGATTCATTTTGTGATCAGGTGTCAGAACCAAGAAAGAATTCTTTGCTTCGGGTAACAAAGCAAGCAAAGCCGTTTCTTTCTTTCTTTCTTTCTTTCTTTCTCCCTCTCCCTCCCTCTCTCTCTCTCTCTCTCTCTCTGTATACTGTCTGATACTGTCTGGATGCATCCATGCATCAACATTTTTACAATTTTATCTTTGGTTGTGGTTCATTTCGGACACAATGAAAGCTATTTTGAGAATTAGTTTTACTTAAATCATAAAAAGAATGAAATTCCGAGAAGTGAGACTTGTAAATTCTAGGAAATTACATTATTTTTTTTGTGGGGGGGAGGTGTTCAGTGATAACTTAAGGGAATAAAATTCTTAGATGTTGGGGAGAAAATACTATTGAAAAACTATCTGGGTTATTCATTAACTCGCCGTACAAGCAATTAAATTGACCAAGTGTCAATTTCTTTTTATTTAAAGGATGAACCCATTTGCCTCCCCGTCTTCTCCTTTTTCTTGTAACTAATGCTATCCATAGCATTTGTGTGGTGCTAACCATCTTGTTTCTGCCAACACTGACAGTGAATTAAACATGGAACAGATGTAGTATAAATCGAGCGACCAAATCACTTACACAGAGTACACCGCAATTTGGTCGCGCGGTTGAATCGCGGCGGATGAACCGCCTATAGGGCTTAGAGCCCTGGTGTCCTTGAGCTATGTTGTTTTGGCGTCCGCGCTGACCTCAGCATCAATATAGGACTCTTAGGGTAGTCTGAGATTTCCAGGTTGACTAAGGAGGAACGAACCGAGCCAGGCGGGAGACCGAGTAGCCAAAGCCCCCGTGTCGAGCAGTAATGGGATATCGCCTAGGAGTGGCAGCTGGGTGGAAGCCTGACCAATACAGTTAGATATGATTCCTTCTAAAATAGGCCGATCGAGGTAGTCGAGCGGGTTAGTGCGCTAGTTTATTGACTCCAAGATCGTGGGTTCGAATCCCGCCCAGTGCATGGATGCATATGCGTGTGATTTTAATTTAGGATATAAGTAGTTAGGATAAATCAGTAGTCATAAGTATTTTCAGTAAAAAGGAATAAGTAATGCAAAAGGAGTTAGCCCTCTTAACGCGAAAAATACTTGTTTTTAAAAAGTGACAGACAAAAAACAAATTTGAAGATTGTGAGCTTAAATTCCACTGCAGATTGAAATTTTCTTTCGCCACAGGCTCGATATTGGTCTACAGACGTTTTTGAAAAGAAAGTTTGTGGCAAGTTTGTTTTGAAAGCTTTGCATCTAATTTGGCATTTGTCAATTAGCAAGTTTGCATCCTGGCGATGCCATACTTGCTGCAAGTTTACTGTACTATCTGGGAAGGAGTCAGCCACCGTACAAAAGGTTTCGGGTGTCTATTTCAACTGGAACATGGATGCTAGTGCATTTTACGAGCCATTGCTCTCGGATTGGGACGGATCAAAGTCTTTGTATTACTAAAAATGACAAGCAAAAGAAACTTTGTCATTGTTTTATAAAGCATTGTAAAAGGAGTATTTATGTTCACATTGTGTCCAATTTTCGTAAGGAAATCACGACAGAAAACTGGACCAATCATCGGTCAGTACACAACAACCATCTTAGCGCTATACTGCAACGTTTAATTCTAATATTGGACTACCATGTTCAGTTACTTATAATGAAATTATTTGGGTATTGCGTGACTCACCAGTTCATGTGACTTACGAATGAGGACATAATTAAATGTGAGTTAAAAAGTGATCAACGAATGAGTGAATTGTGGTTTTCCTTCACTTACTAATAGATATTCCATTTTAAACTGACAATAAAGGAACGAAAAATTTAGCGGAATAATCGCTCAACCCTTTTCTCTGTTATTTGTCAGCTATCTGCTACTATTGTTTCCGTGTCAATCAAATCCCTTTTGCATAAAACCACATGAAATATAGTAGAAGAATCTCGTCTCACACCATACATGGTTTTGCAATTATATTTTTTTTACTACCTACAGGTGGTATTTTTGGACGTTGCTCTGGAAATCATTTGTGCCTTCATGTCACTGTAGGGTAGTTGCGGTTGTGTCATTTTCCATTTGTGGGTTCTTGCTTGTAATTGAACATGACTTATTCAGCAACTCCATTGAAAAATATTACGCGCTACAAAATGCATACACGGTGACAAATTCAGTATAATTCGAAGCATCTTTGTTGATAGTATTGCAAGATAATGTATTCATTAAAGCAAAGGAGAAACATTCAATTAGCAGCTTTGAGTGAACAGCAGGCACTATAATATATGTGTTCATTTTAGTAATTCGAGATTTTTACTTTAATTTCATGAGGGAATGGATTGGCATATGTGTCACTTCGACACTTAAGATCTGGCGTAACGATTACGCCTTATGAGTGTCTGGCTCTAGAAATCGGTGATCACTTGAATTTCGCATTTAGTTCTATTTTGTTTATGGTATTTATTCATCTTAGGGTATCTAGGGTGGTCAATCAGAGCCTATTTGGAAGGTATCATCAAGGTATTAGCGTAGCGTGAGTGAGGAAAATCCCTGGATTAAAGTTAGTTAGAATTTCCGGCCGCTGGATTCGATCCCAATACGCTTCAACGCTCTACCAATTCATGATCTGATTCCATTCTTACAAAAGAAACGTGCTTTCAAACAGTCATCTGACATATTATTTTGTTTGCATATATGTGTAAACAATTAAAGGATTTCTAGTTCTAAAATTTAGTCCACCCAAATAAACAACTAGAACAGTAGTATAGTTTACACTCTCACTTTAAGAAATAATCTAAAAGGAGAGAGTGACCTTATAAGTTTTACAAATCTGAATTGCATTTTCTTTTGTCACTGTCTGATCTTTGTCCCTTTTCAGAATTTTCCTTATTATCATATTAGGTGCGACCTGAAATTGAAAACTGGATTTCGGCATCGAACAGCGGTGATTTCAGAACGGAAGAATTCCGAAATTTATTTATCGGACTTCGAAACAGTGCAGTTGATTGAAAACGGTACGAAAGCAGTAATTAGTAAGCTGGTTCACCTTAGACAGAGCTCCATAGCATTTCGTTTGTAAATCTGCCCTGGTAGAACATGAAACGACCAAATATGTATTAAAACATGTTGGATAAGTTAACACTAGCTGGATAAGGTTTACGATTACAATGAAATAATTCTTACGATAAAAACTGGGAGGGTAATCAATTTGAACCGAAATTTTCTGGCGAATGCCGGTTAATTTAAACCTACTATTTATCTTAGGTAGTACATACACATTAGATATGTGCATATTGTAATGTAAAAAAAGACAAGGCATGCTCAGTTGCTGATGTTTGGAGCCTGTTGCCCCATAATTACGAACACTCATGGTTCGACATTTTATCCATCTACCTTTCTCTTGTTTCAATCTTAGCAATTCATCCTTTAGTTAACATTCAGTGATTTCTACACACCATGTATAGTAAAACTTATTATCGAACTACATCACATCTTCGGTTGAACGAGAGGTTAAGTACGCACACGCGTGGTCATGGGTTCATGTTTCATGGAGGTCCACTCAATGGAGTTATTCGGAGAACTCATAAGTTCTGTCCTTAGAAGCACACCAACTGGTTTAGACCATTAATAATAATTGAAGTAATGACTATATCACTAATGACATATTCTTTGTGTGTGAATTAAATCAATATACACAAACTCTATTTTAATCATTGCGACTGAAATCACTTTTCACAAACTTGATGTGAATTTTGTGATTTGTACGATTCTCCACTTTTGGGTAACAGGATAGATTTGACAATGTAAACCTATGCATAGGTTAACTGTTTATTTTCGAAAGACATATTCCTTAGAGAACATGATTATCTCAGAGAATTTAGCTTTTGTTAGAAACAAGAAAATTAGCCCAAAATGACCTCTTTTTATAGGTAAAAAATAACATTTTGGATACTCGGCAAAGAGGCTCCAAAGGCACACAATATAAAGAAACTAATTCCTTGAACGCAACACAATATATGAACCTTGCATGGTATTATTTTGAGTGGTTGAAAACATACAACGAAGAAGAAAACATACAAAACAATAAATTCATTACAATGGACGAGGAAACAATTACATTGTCACTTCTATTCTGAAACTTCAGATGCGGCTTCTTAAATACAGCCTGAAAAGCTAAGAAAATTGGACAAATAAAGTTCTAAATATCAATAGGAAGTTTAATAATGTTTTATGCTCAATCACTATCTCCCACTTCCCAACACATAACACATAAAAAGCTTATTTGTTTTTAACTTAAGAAGCTTCATAAGAAGCATTAGTAGCTCATGCGGTAAATCGTTCGCTTCGCATCCGGGAGGGTCTGAATTCGATACCACCTGCCGACCATCCTGATAGAGGTTTTCCAGGGTTTGTATACTTATTTATATCTGGCAAATACCTGGACTGTACCTTGAAGTTAGACTAACTCGTTCCTCCTACCCTATCCTGACCTAAATCATAGATGCCTAAAGAGTAAAGACCATAAATGAGTTTAAAATTCAAACGTAAGGAGCTTTGGGATTTAAGTTATAACCTTCTACCATGAGATATCTGTACAAAAATGATACCAAAGTCTCGAAAAAGTCTCGGATTAATTTATTGAGATATCGATCGATACCGATATTTAGCAGGAATTGGTGGTATCGAGAGTATGGGCAATCCATCTCTAATACACATGTATATACTGACGTTTAGAATTAACTTTTGGACAGTTATTGCCTTATAACATCTCTGATAAATCCAAAAACTATGTAATCACACCGTATGATAGAGGAGACATTGCCGATTACGTTCCTAGTGAAAGGACATATAAACTATAAAAATACTATCTATTATTTAATGTTTAATTTGCCGTTATGCACTGACATTTTTGCAACCCACATTTACACTCTGACATACATTTGTCCCAAACTCTCTGAAATTATGGATGGGACAAAATTTTCTAATATACTAAAATCTTGTTTATCCGGGCCTCGTTTATCCAGAACTCCGGTTTACCCGGAACAATTTTCGAAAAATAATAAAGTAATTTTTCGTCACTAATTCAAAATACGTATACATCGTATACATGCGAGTATCTAATTAACTCTCCGCAGCGTAAATGTGCAGTAGTAGTAGTGGCGTCACTTGAAAGCACTTTTTGAAAATTGCACTATTTTCCCGTACCTGTCTGATAGCAGGTAGTCGATTTTCCAGAGCTGTACGATACGCTATGTCACCGTTTTTGTATACAATGTATAAAAGGCTACGAATACATTTTCTCATCCCTTATGAAAGGGATGAGAAAATCCCTTTACAAGCCCTTTTTTTCACACACCCTATTTATAAAAGGCTACGGCACCTTTTTTCACCCCTAGTAGATATTTCATAAAAGACTACGAAACTCTTTTTCATCCCCTACACAGCACCATAGCAGAGATGGACTACAAACTCCTATTTAACATAGCAGAGATTAACCCCACATAGCAGAGATTCCATAAAAGGGTACGATGCGCTTTTTAGGTAGATTTCGAAGAAAATATACCTATTGAGAATACACGCTAGCGGCCATAATTTTGAAGATATTTGAACCAAATTTTTATATGTTGTTTCTAGGCTTAATAGCTCGGTTAAGTTCGTTAATGAGCAAAATCGGTCGCCATCTTGGATCCAAAATGGCCGCCGAACCCATTGTTGTATAGAATACACAGACTAAACCGCTGGGGCTATTAAAATCAAATTTGGCATAAAGGTACAACATCACTTTTTGATTATGAAAATGTTACCTAATGAGTTCAAAGACGCCATCTTGGATCCAAAATGGCGGACCTAAAAATCCATTTTCCACACCGTTTGAGCTAGAGATACGAAATTTGGCATAAAGGTGCATTATGCTGAGTACCTTAGGGAAATATCAAAACATTTGGGAAAAGTCGCCATCTTGGATCCAAAATGACCGCCCAAAATCCCATATTGCGCACCGTTTGAGCTGAATAAATGAAATTTTACTTGAAGTTGTACTATCACAAGTAGGTCACGACAAAATAAGAAAACTTTCAAAAAGTCGTCAACTTGGATCCAAAATGGCCGCCCCAAAAACCCAATTTCCAAATCATTGAAGGTAGAGAAACGAAATTTTCAATGAAGGTGTATGACCAAGAGTAGGTTACAATAAATGGGGCAAATCTTCCCTTTGGGGGCGCAGCCAACCGTGGGAGGGTGAAGATGTACTCCGTGGTGGTGTAGTGCTGCAGGGAGATTTTGGTTAAGATAAAGGAGGCACATCCTCTCAAAAGCACTGAAGTTGGGGGGCGAGCCCCGGCTCCCAGCGAAACTTCGAAATCTACCTCAGCCTGTAGGCCTACCGAAAGGGATTTTTTAGCCCTTATAGCAACTCATAATAGCAGAGATTAGACCAGATACACAGGAATTACAACTCCTAGTGCATAACCACTATCTACCATAGCAGAGATTACACAGGCAACGGGTTTACAGGTACATCGTAACCCCTATTTAACATAGTAGAGATTGCACACATATATTTTCGCAACCCCCTATTTAACATGGCAGAGATTACGGCCCCTCTTTTTTCGCATTCTTATAAAACGCTACGAGCACATTTTGACCTAACCCTACATATAGGTGACATTATTTTTTTGCATCCCCATATTTAACATAGTACAGATTACACGTCCTCTAGGCTATTTGACCTAACATAGCACTTCCTCTAGGCTAGCTGACATTTCTCGCATCTTCTATTTTATAAAAGGCCATGAACCCCCCCCCCCTTTTTTTTGGCAATTTGGCCCGATATCTCGGAAACGGCTCAAAATATCGCAAAAATAAATAGAAAAATCTCCCCTTAAAAAATCCTTGTCGTTTTTCATCATAATCTACCTAAATCCAAAGTTTGATGATGATCCGATAAAATTTTGGCAATTTGGCCCGATATCTCGGAAACGGCTCGAAAAACATTCCAACACAGCCCCTAGCAGGTAATAATATACACAGCACAGATACTACGGTCCATCCCCTAATTATGAAAGACTACGGCACCTTTTCCCAACCCCTATTTAACATAGCAGAGATTACAAAGGTTACAAACCAGCCCCTATTTAGCATAGCAGAGATTTCATAAAAGACTACGAAGCCTTATTTAACATAGTAGCGATTCCGACAGAAATCTGAAGTCAGTTTCTATACCACACCCTACAACCTAGTTAAAGGTCAAATATTTTAACAGTGTATATCTCATAAATGGCTGAACATATCGAAGTTCTGTTTTCACCATCATAATCTATCTAAATCCAAAGGATGATCCTGCAAAATTTAGGCAATTAGGAACCATTAGCCCCGATATCTCAAAAACGGCTCAAAATATGTAAAAAATAAATCGAAAAATCTCCCCTTATAGACACTTTGTCGTTTTTCATCATAATCTATCTAAATCCAAAGTTTGGTGATGCTCCGACAAAATTTAGGCTACTAAACGGTTAAGGATAGTATTAAATGCAGCTGACATCATACGAGAATGCGGTGCATGCGAAAGAGCCGTGTATTTCGGGAGATAATGCTGGTTGGAATTCCACTCGAGGCCAAAGTAGGCGCCGAAACAGTGGTAAGTAATAACATTTTTATAAATCTTTTAATGTATTCTTTCGGATTGTAATGAAACGTAGAAGTTTTATTATGTATACAACAACGTATTTTTAGATATTCGCTTTTACCGTTAGTTTAGATATAAGACCGCATGGGGCCCGAAAAAGATTTTCTATTTAAAATTTACAAAAAAAAAAAAAAAAATCCCTACCTTACCCTGTTATACATTTGCATTGGATTGGTGTCATTCTAAAGCGTATTATATTACAGACAAAATTAGATATGAATCGTAAGTCTGGGTTGAAAACGCTAGGAGTTGCAAGTAGGCCTATTTTTTTTGAAAATCTACAATAGTGATAAAAAAAGGTGCTGAGTGAAAAACGTTAAGCTGTTTAGGCATAAGGTTCTAAGTGTTATTCTGATATCAGTTTCATGATAAAATATGATCTGTATACACGGTGACTAGCTTGGCGCAGTAGTAGTTTATTATGGTATTCCTTGGCAAATTTTAAGACAAACTTACTCGTTACAAATTCCCCCCCCCCCCCCCGCTTTATAGTTTTAGAGTAATTACGGAGAAAATAGTAAAATCGTGATAACACTGTGAAGGTTATAATATCTACTTTGCTAGCAAAGAAACATTTTTACATTGTGCGATCTTAAGTTGCTAATTATAAACTACTCGTCTACAATTTTTCAGTCCTTAGTTCAACACAAGAGGAGACAAAATAACTAAATCAATTCACACTTTCCTATTGAACACATCTTTAGATTTTCTACATCAGTACTTTAAGAACACATTGCTTAAAAATCTTATCAGCAACAGAGCCTTATGAACTACATATCTGGGACAGTACTTCCACCTCAAGATCTGTGATTTAATTACTTGAAACTTAGGCATCGGAGAAAAATATTTCAAAGACTGTAGAAGTTAGGACTGAACAAAAAAAAATAGTAAAAGAGAAGATCAAAGCCATAAAATGAAGAAGTGTCGGTATTATACAGTTCTCGTTTAAGTACCAAATTATCTGAAGCTGAAAATGTTTATAGGTCTTCCCAAAATTCTATACATCTTAAGTCATGCTTGTGGATTTACTTTTGAATATTTAAAGTTGCTCTTTACTTTACCTGCTTCTTCAGTAACCTGTATTTAGTTTAAAAGAGACTTCAGTACAGAGTTTCGGAAACTTACGCAAAACTCAGGCTTTCAAGGAAGCCAAATTATTCGCGGTTACCAGATTTCCATATATTGGGAAGAGGACTTATTTCTACCGAAGCTAAAAGAAAAATTCTGTTAGCAACTAATTTTTTTTTATCGTCGTACTGGTACGCATTTGGATGTTCATTAAGGTCATAGTTTTGTGGTATTTGTTGTCATTAACTAAAATTATTGATAGTGATCAAACAAGAAAATTTGTCATTATGACAAGATATTACTTCATGTAGTAACTATTAATTAGTACACTTCATTAAGTTGTCAAGTATCAAACATTCTCGAATTATATGTCATTCAAGTACACACGCATGTAGACACACACAGACAACATGAGATGCATAGTGCGAGATGGTTCAACTTATGCTCTGGCCGACATCTTCCTGCATCCTTTCCTCTTGACTATCCCGGCCTGAGCCTTAGATGTCTAAAGGATGTAAAGATTCAAATAAGATACATAGCTGTTCCATAGCTGTTACGTGTGATTTTTTAAAGTAATTCCATCAATTTAGTTATAGCATTATTAAACGTTACGTGTTTGTTCAGCATTAGGTCACCTTTTTGACACATTTAATGCTTAATTAGTAACAGAATTCTCTTGGATGTTTTTTTCTAAACGTGGAAATGGTTTTGTTAGCGTCTATCGGTATAAAAACAAACTTATCGGTATCGGTACGAATATAAAAGGCTAAAATGATGAGAGTTAGTAGGAATGAAGGCTTTGGAAAGACTATAGATCAAGTTATATGAATTGAATAACCTGGGATATTTAATGAGTTGGAATCAAAGATACACCAAGGAAATAAGAAGTAATATATCTATATCTAAACGAGCTTATTAAAAGAGAGAAAAAATTGCTTTCAGCAAAAAATATACAAATTGAAATGAAAACTAGATTTGTTTAATGTTGTACTATTATGCAGTGTGGTATTATATAACAGCGAGATAGACAATGAAAAAGAAGGAAGAAGAGTGGTAGCTGGAAAGCTTTAAGACTGGTTGTAAAAAAAAAAACAGTTCAGATAAAAAGGACTGAAAACAGTGAAAAATTAAGAAGTGTTGACGAGAATAGAAGAGGAAATAAAATTGATAGGAGTAGGAAGAAACATGAGAACATCTGCGTTATGACATAATTGCGTAGAAATGGTCTTAAGAGAAGAATTGTGAAGATACAAGTGGAAAGGATAGCCAATTGTCAGACGTAAATATTGCACAGAACATTAAAAAGCCGAAAATACAGTTCAAAGAAACAATTGCAATACTAGAAATAATGACTTGTTATGTGGTTGTGAAATTGAGATGCATTACTTACTTTTGCCCAACTCTTATCAGGTGGTGAAGAATCGTGAATGCAAAAGGAGTTATAGATCATTTACCAATTCCTGTCTCTAATATTGCAACGTTCAGAAGAAACAAAAACACCTGCTGTAATTTGTTATTAACATCTTGAAACAGAAAGATGTGTTACATAATGTGAAAGTGCATAGAATTAATAATTATATTATCGAAACCAGAGCACCGAAGAAATACTTACAGGATAGCAATTTCAGTTGGTTTTTTTAAAATCAAAACTGCGTAACATTTTAGCACTTTGAAACTATAGTTGAATAGGACTATAGAACAGCTTTTACACGGATTTTTTTATATTCCCACGGCTTGGCAGCTCTGAACGTTAAATACTTCAAGACCAACATTACGACAGCAACTACGTCAATTACCAATAACTTGGAAAATACTAGGTGTAAAATATTTTAAAAAATATATGAACGACGCAAGTATATAATATAAAATCCAGGAAACACAATGGTGCATTGAAATCGCGTATAAGAGAGGGTTAACGTAATTTTTTTGAAAAAAAGAAAGAAGAAGAAGTGAGCGCTGCGATTCTACTAACAATTTTGCTACAGCTTCGTGAGTCTTTTGATAGGATCCTAAACTATGAACATTTAACTCTGCTTATGGTGTGGTAGTTTATTTCCATAGAGCACTGACTTCCTATTACGTTATGTAACCCACTATCATATAACTGTTATGGGTGGCAACATATGTGCTGAAATATGTTGACACGGACAGTCGGATAAAGCGGTTCTATAAGGTTCCGCATTTGTTAGCAATACTTCACGCTACAATATCAAGGAACCTAAAAAGATGGTTATTTGGTCATACTGTTGAAATTATGATTTAATTTTAAGCATTTTCTGGAGGGATTTGTTTTGATCATATATGTCGTTTCGGAGTTACACTATACAATTTTAAGTTTGATGGTATTATTAACTACAGGTTCTCGGAAACGGCTAAGGTGATCAAATTATTTTACTACAAATATTGTTTAGTTGAAATTATTGTTTCCGACAAAATAAAAATTGATCCCACATTTTTATTTTAAAAAATCAAATTGACGTCCTCTATCCGCATTTCTTCAACTTTATCGTTTTCCTAGATACGATGGTTGGATTTTCCACCGCTCAGAGTTTTTATCCAGGTTCTTCACCCAGAGTATGCTAACTTTGTCTAGGCGTGCACTAGTAACTTTTTTTCTGGTGAATTTTTAATTGTGAAAATGAAGCACATATGAGAGCGCGCGCACTGGCAATTTTAAAATAACCGTGACAAATGAAAAATGCTCCATTTCGGAGATGATTAAATTATTGCTTTCAGAAATATAACACTTGTGTTTAAGCTTCTTCGTGCGCACTAGCAATTGAACCTCTCTGCGACTTGTATCCTCAGAAAGAAGTAATTACATATAATTACATAGTAACGAGTAATTTATTCCTTAGTAATGCGTTTTGCAACGAAAGTATGCAATCGTTCGTTGCAGAATTACTTTTAATTGAAGTAAAAGAAATAAAATAAATAGATAAGATGCAGAAACGCGGAAGGGATACTTATCAATAAGAAATTTATATATTGTGTTCAAACATATAATTATGGAAGTATTTTATTAAGTTCAATACTTGTAATTTTTTGCAACAACTACAGAGTTGTGTTTCATCATTAAAAATTTTCTCAAAATTATTTCGTGAATTACCCGTATTTGCCGACGTATAATACGCACTTTCCCCCACGAAAATCGTCTTCAAAAAAGAGTCTTATACGCCGGTGCGTCCTATACGCTGACAAATACGGTAAATATTTTTCTTAAGTCAGCAATATCCTAGTGCAAGGGTCTGCAAATGGCGGACTTCGGTCCGGATCCAGACCCCGATGCGTTTTTTTAGACCTCCAACGGTTTAATATGAATTTGAATTTATTTATGGTCTTTTGGCACCTCACACAGTAAAAAATATCTGTGTTAATTCAACACAATGCGGTGTCCCAGCGTGACTACCACTTTTGTGTGTTAAATCAACACAACACACGGTGTTGATTTCGGTACTGGGAGAGAAAAAAGTTACGGTTGTAGCTACATTTGAACATGGGTTGCTCAGTTAGAAATCAAGCGTCTTACCGACTTCGCTAAATCGTCAGACGAAAAGAGAACTATATTGAAACAATATAGAGGATAAAAAGATCTTGCTGAACCGTAAACACAAACAAAGTTACTCCCACGACTTATGCCATGGTTTAATCACTTTTCCTTTGGTCAATTAGGGATCACAATCCCCATTTATTGAGCATATGTTCCATTTCTATGAAAGTACGCGTAGCATTCGACATATTACGATAAGAAAGCAGTAATACTGCTCAAGTGTTTGGCTGCCGCCATCTTGCTTATTTTCATAGAAATAGAATTATTCTCAATGAATGGGAAATCTGTTTTCCAATTGACAAATAGGAAGTGATTAAAGCATGGCATAAGTCGTGCAAGTAACTTAGTTTGTTTTGGGGGTTCAGCAACATATATTTGATCCCGTACACTGTTTAAATCTATAGTGTAGTCGTTTAATTCAAATGTTGTTCACTAAATATCGTTTGCATCTAATGCATTTAAGTCCGACGATTTAGCTCGGTAACAAAAAAAAAAAAAAAATAGATCAGTCGGTAAGACGCTCGACTTCTAACTGAGGAACCCATGTTCAAATCACACTGCAGCCGTAACATTTTTTTTTCACAGTACCGAAATCAACACCGTGTGTTGTGTTGATTTAACACACAAAAGTGGTAGTCACGCTGGGACACCGCATTGTGTTGAATTAACACCGCTATTTTTTGCAGTGTACGCTCACACCGGGTTTGCTATGACGTTAAGAGTAATATGTGACAGTATTGTATTATAGATATATTCTTCACTAGTTGTAATGCATTAAAAGCAGGGAAGTGTAATATGAATTCATGCTAATTTACGCTCTTTATTTTTTTCAATTGCAATTGTTCCTAAAACTAAAAGTATACTGAGTAATCGATAAACGTACTGTTTTACTGTTCTGTTTCAATTTATTTATGCCCTTTAGGCATCTATGGTTTATGCCGGAATAGGGTAGGGGTAGGAGTCGGCCGGGGCCTAAGTTGAAGATAAGATAAACTTAATTGTATAGGCACAGCACTATGGCTTACACCCGTCCCGATCTAAGTTGAAGGTACTATTCCGGAATTTGCATGGTATGATTTTGGAAAAAAAACTCAGTGGGGAAGATCTGCCGCTGGTATAGAACCCAGGACATCCACAATAGGGTGGGATGAAACCTTTTTTTTTAGATACTGGGATTCGAGTTGTCATCAAAAGTTGTGCATTGGTACCAAATAAAGCTATGCCAAATATGGTCGTCCTAAAACAATATTTAACCGGACCCCTGGACCGCTAAAGGGCCCAATTGCTTTTTGCAAAACACGGAATAAAAATATGATACCAGTTTCCACATTTTGGGGTTCGAGTTGTTATGAAAAGTTGTGCATTGGTATGAGATTTAGCCATGTCGAATGTGGCCCTTTTTGGCCGATTGGAAACTAAAATTTTCGTGGACTCCGGGACCCGGCTAGATATTTTTTGATTCGGTTGTGTTTAGGCGAACCATAACATTTTACAACTCTTTCACCCTTCTCAAACTCAGATTTCTAAAAAAAAAAAAAAAAATCGCCCCTTTTCAAAATTAACATTTTCTCGGGACCCGGGTAAATATTTTTTGATCCGGCTGTGTTTGGGGCGAACAAACATAACACAACATTATATAACTTTTGCACGGTACTCACCCTAACTTTCTAAAAAAAAATCTCGGGAGGTTCCGAAACGACCGTTTATTTGTTTTTGTTTTTTTGTTATTTTAAAGAAATTTGAGGTTGATTAGCGTGCGAACGTTGTAAAATCGTATGTTATGTTTGTTAACCGAAACACAGCCCGGAGCTCGCGGAAATTTTAGTTTGAGAACGGCCAAAATCGATTGACGGACAAAACCGGCCATATTTGACATGGCTTTATTTCGTGCCAATGCACAACTTTTCATAACTACTCGAACCCCAAAATGTGGGAACTATTATCACATTTTGATTCCGTGTTTGGCAAAAAAAAAAGTCCTTTAGGGGTCCAGGTCCTGGTTAAAATATTGTTTTTGGACAGCCATATTTAGCATGGCTTTATTCGGTACCAATGCACAACTATTGATGACAACTGGAACCCGAATATCTGAAGAAAAAAAAAATCGGCTACCGTAACGCACAATGTGAAGTCCTACAAATGGAACTACTGCCACTCGGTCTTACTGTTCTGTCTTACACATAGTCAACTAGGTATCGACCAAGGCATTTTCATTGCGATATTGCCAAAAACCCGGGCCTAAGGAGAAAAGAATTGAAGACCTAGTTCTAACTGTGCTAGTATTTTGATATTACAGCCATTTTCTCTTGTGGTGGTATGCAGCCAGTCCAAAGGTTTCGGTACGGTATGCTATGAGGAAGAGCGAATAACAAGTTATAAAAACTTTCTATCCTTACTTATCTATCCTGAAATGATTGAAGATTTTATTTTTGTCTTCTCGCAGATATATAAAGACCCAGCCCCCGTGGTATAGGCGGTAACTGTGCGGACTTTGCATTGGTAATAGGTAGGCACGTGGGTTCGAACTTCATGGCTGACCATACTGACAGGTTTCCCAGGGTTTCCCTCGCTTTCACTAGGCAAATGCTGGGGTGGTACCTTAAGTAATATCCTGACTGATACGTTCTTTATCCTCTACCTATCCTATCCCGACTTGAGATCAAAATGCCAAAAGGCCATAAATAAATTAAAAATTCAAAGATGCAACGAGTTTGTAACATTGCCCCTTTAAATGTCTCAGACTTGCAATTGGATGAATCCGATGACTTTTCTTTTCGCGTCTTCTCCTTCATCAAGTTTCAAGTTTTGTTGCTGCAATAACCAATATACATCTTAAATTAAGAGCAGCCGACCGCGGTAGTCGTGTGATCTCAGGCGTCAGACCAGCGTCTTGCAGGTTCTGGGTTTGAATTCCGTCTGGAGCATGGATGTTTGTGGATTTTAAAAACTTCACATCTAGTGGAATCGCGCCGACTGGGTAGCCGTGTGGTCTAAGGCGTTAAACCAACGACTCGAAAGTCTTGGGTTCGAATCCCGGCAGGGGCATGGATGTTTGTGGATTTTAATAGGTGTAAAGGATCGAATCATGACGGGCCGAAGTAAAAAAAAAAGTTACTAGACTGACCCATTTAAAATAAAGTTTAGCAAAGTTTTTATCTAGTGGAATGGAGACGGGTCGAAGTTGTTAGTTACTAAAATGGCCAAAAATTCAAAGTTTGCCAAGATCTTTAGAAAATCAGAGCACAACATGCACTTATTTATTTGAAATCCATTTCGATGCTGAGCAACTAAAATTTCCTAGTGCACGCCACCTAAAAATGTTAGTAATTATTCTAATCAAGTGAACGATATTTTTAACTCTGAAATTTTTATTTCCAAGTGTGCGCACGCCTAGGCTTATTGGTGAATCATGTAACTGTCAAAATCTAGGGAATAACGATAAATTGTTTCGTATTAAATGACTCTAAAAAGAAATAAAGAGTTATTAAAGAGAAAAGATAATAAGGTGTGTTTAAAAAGACAACTTTAAAACAAATACATTCGACGTTTTGAACCGTAGATTTCTAAAGACCATACATATGTTCAAGTTCAAAATTTCAAATAATTTTCTAGGTTTATTTGGTAATCGATGAAGTTATTACCGAAACTCGTCGCATATTTTTGAACTTTCTTTCTTGAGTTTGTTTATTTTCGTCAATACCTTTTTTAATCTATGTACTGAACCTCTTTTCATATAAACACACTGCTTTTTTTTTTTTTTTAAAAAAAAAAAGAAATACCGAAAGCACTATTATTTGAGTTACCTCTGAACATTTCATTGCACATGAATCAATTGACTCACTAATTTGAGCATGAATCAGAAAGAAGCAAACAAATGAAGCACGAGTAGTTAGTTATCTGTTTCCCTATTATAATGTAAATCACGAGTTCTTGGAACATCACTTTAGCCTATACATTATGTATAATTTTATCTCCGTACCGTTGATGACGTAGATATGAACGTAGTAAGCTACTGAATACAATTTAGCATTTCATGAACTATAGCTATTTATGTACGATCTTCCATCTTCTTGGTGACAGTCGAGACTTATTTAAACAACTTGTTCATTTCAGTGGAGGTTCGTGATTGTAAAAATGCGATGTTTCGCAGGGGCGGAGTAGAACTAGCTCCTTTGGGGTCGTTCAAATCTTACGTCAGCATCCAGGGAAGGGAGTTCCAGCTTTGCTTGTTTTCCTGGAGCTAGGGCTTCTAAAATGACTAAAGATATGTTGATTTAATGTTTGAACGAACCCTTTTGAAGGTGAATGGTTGAACCCATCATAGTCCACACATCCTGAAATTGAAAAGAGTCTATCCTAGCAAGAATTTGGTCACCTTTAACGCCAAATCGAACCTTAATTGCCAGGGTTGGTGAGGTGGAGGGGAGTGACGCATAGTGGCAGTCTTTTTCTAGAAGGCGGGGTAGAGGCCAAAAGCAGGCCACTTACCTTCACGGAAACGATGACTAACTTCCATGGTGACGGAGAGTGTGGGGTAAAGTAACGACCTTTGCCGACAAATACAGAATACACAAACTAAATAATTAATTTTTTAAAAAAACGTGTATATTCTGTACTTCCTGTAATTATCATTACCTTGAATTATGAAGTGTGACCCACAAGTATTTGCATAACTTGCGTTGAAAATGACGGAAGATTGATATGACAGAACATTGACAATGTAGTTGGTTGTTTATGACAAAGTACACCTCAAATTTGTTTTCACTCATATGTTCGTTGAATGTGGAAATGATTAGTACGTGCGGCGAAATACGATTTCTTTCCATATTCGTCCTAGTATAAATTTTTCACGATGGCTGAAATTTGGTTTTCCAAATTGCAAATCTTTGTTCTGTTCACGATATCCCTAACATATTGTCATTAAAAATAGTTCAGATTATTTTTTTCTGGTAAATACGGTGATCTAGTAAGTGCACTCTCCCTTCCAATCAATCCCTGAGGAAATTATCTATCAAGGTTATCACAGACGAAAAATAACAATTGGGCAGAGATCAAACCGGGCTACATTTGGTGACCCGGTGATCCTGGCCGAAACTTGATCTGAATGACCCCACTGATTTAGTTCGAAACATGACCCGGTTGGCCTCGTCTGAAATGTGACCCGAATAACCCAATCGACCCGGTGATCCGATTGACCCGATGTTGACATCGAATGACTCAGGACCCAGTCTCGACCGAAATGACCAGACTGAGTTAACTCGGCGACTCCATGATCGAATCTTCAGTCAATTGGCCCGGTGGCAATATCTGGACCCGGTGATCGGTCTTGTTTGTGTGGTTAGAATCAATTCATGTTATAACGTTAAATTCCTTGAGAAGTGAGCTATGTACAGGAACTTCATATTTGAGAGCTTTAAAAGATTTTAATGCTTCTATCCTATTTAATATTTTAAACACAAAATTCTTTCAGAATAACCTTTCCAAGGGAGTATTTGCAAAGCCCCGGTGGAATTTTTGTTCCTTCCGAGGGATATGAATGAGACTTTTTTTAAAGGCTTATTACTATCGTCAGGAACCTTTTGGCGTCGTACTATGGGGAGTAATACTCCTGCTCCCGGTCACCGCAGATGGAAAGACTGTTCAAACGAAAAAAATATAAAAAGGAAAGAATTAAATCTTTGCTTCACCCTCCGAACCTGGTCAAAATCGGGTGATCCGGTCCAAAAAGTTAACCGGCGACCCGTTTCAGCTCATGGAGAGGAGGTGCATCATGGGGGAGGGGTTGCATGAGCTAATATTATGCGCTTTTCTTCATGGAGAAATACCGAGTCATTGAGTCGGGTTTGCATGATCCATACCACACGGGCCACGGTGGTTCAGTTGGTAGAGAGCTCACCTCTGGTGCTAGGGGTCGTCGGATCGATCCCTACTTATGCCATGTGGGCTTTGTGGTGAACAAACACCGTGTGCGTGGGTTTTCTCGGGGTGCTCCCGTTTCGTTCCACCAATTCATCCCATCATCATCCATATGGCTTGAGCCATAGTTGCCTAAAGGCATTAAAATAAATTCAGTTCAAACGCCATACCACACATTAAACTTCGGATTATCGCACATAATATCTCGATATTCATGCCCTTTTTCGAATCACCAAATTTTAAACTTATGTTCACAATTGTACCACCGCTAGCCACGCTTTATGAGTACAAATGTAAAGGTTTCTGCAGCACTCTGTATGTTAAGAGACTGTGCTTCAAGTAACCCGTACACAGTTATCAAACGTTCCATATCTTAGCATAAGAGTTGTGACCATTCACAGTATGTTAATAATGGCGCATCTACTACCAGCAAGCACAAAATCTGGAATTTTGAAACGCGTATGACAATGGTGGAAGTGTTATAAGAATCGTATGAAGGATAGTAGCCAATTTTGTCCCCACTAATTTTAACAGAAAAGAGAACATATATGAAAAAAACTAGATTCATTTGTCTCTGTTTTGGGCTCTTTTAAATAAATAAGTTATAGTAATGACCTTTTCCTTGTTATAAATATCCGTCAATATACAACCGATTTCTTATTTGCTTCATTACTGCTTTAAGGCTATCAAGGTACTCATCTCTGTCTTTCCTCGTCTTCTCTCGTCTGAATCGATTGATATGACATTACAATATGCAGCACAGTGTAGTTCAACGTTCATATCTACGCATCTATCTGTTTGAAGTACCTCTTCTTTAATCAATACAGGTTTAAAAATTCAAGAATGTTTAGATTAATGAAAACATAACTCATACCCACAGTCTAAAAGCAAATTAAAATTTCATCCATTGAGAAGAAACTTTTTTTTTTTTAAGAAAAACAAAACAAAAACAAAGCGGAGCCCACTAAGAAAAGTGACACGTGGAAGTTTTGAATTTAATTTTTAAATTTATTTTAAGGCCTCCCCAGTAGCACACATACGTGTTTTCAATATTGATTTTAGGTTCATTTCGTTGATTAACAGTTGTCAGTTGAAAAAAATTAAGTTTAGTTTTAAACCGTATTTCAACAAAGACGTCATTGCGTTGATAAGGCTTTAATACAACGTGTATTGAATGTGTTATTTTCAACTATGGTATAGATTTTGTTTAATGTGTTTCTTACAAAAGTTATATAAAAAAATATATAATAAAAAACTAACTGAATCGCACAAACTAAATTTTATGTTCTCATGTGCACGTTGAAAATCGATTGAATTTTAAACCATATTTCAATGAAGATAGAATTTTGTTGATACGTTCAACTATCATTCATACTATGTCCTAAATTTCGTTTCACACTTGTATTTCTAATTTAATTGCTTAAACATTATAATTAAAAGCAAATACAATGAAAATAACTATATTTTCATGTTCTCATTTGCATGTTGAAAACATTTATTTTTAATCTATTTTTCAACGAATACTTAATTTCGTTAATAGGGCGTTAATCTATGACAGATTTCTCTTTATATGCGTTTTCTAAGGCGGCATATTACACTTATTGAGAAATACAAATTTAATAGTGCAGCGATGAACAAAGTCTTAAAGAAGAAAAACTGCGCACAAGAAAGAAAGAAGGAAAGGATTCTTTGTTTTTGTTCGTACATGATGGCGAACAACGCGTAGCAACTCCATTCTAGACTACCTGTTAATACAGATACTGTAAAAGAGCAGCGAACTCGCAATGTGGATTCATGGATGAGGGATAAGACGACGAGCTACCAACAAGCAGTGCAGATCGTTCCTGTGTTCGAACCCCACAGCAGCCGCTGGAGCTATTTTACTGTTGGAAAATTAAAACCGTATATCATGAGGAAAGCAACGGATAAAATTAGACTATTTAGACTTTGTATACTAATAGACAGCATTAATGCTTTGTTTTGGCTTACTAAACCGGTTTCTTCATTCTTTCTTCTCAACCATTATTCAACGTCGAATAAACTGTTGAACAGGCGGACAGTTTAGTACATTTACAACGTTAACATAACGTTTTGGTACTAACGTTTAATCCACGTATTTCCAACGTTTGTGTGCTACTGGGACTTTAAGCAATTTTGGCTCAGGTCGATTCAAGTTCTGAATTAAGGCTTACGTACGTCAGTGTCATATAATATGTTCTAATAGACTTTTGTATTCACAATACTATTATCTTTAAAGAAAGGGCCACATGGTGTTTAAATACCAAACTCACGTTGCAATATAATAAACTTTACTTTTTTTTCTGTTTCAATTTCAATTTATTTATAACTCTTTAGCATTTTTTAACTCAGGCCAAGATGAGGAATGTATCGACTCCGGCTTTTCTTAAAGTACCATCCCGGAATTCTACTAGTAAGACTGAGCGGAACTGCTGCAAAACCCCAGCCTGGATCGTCGGGTGCAGGGGTTTGTATATATACCTTACCGCTACCGTACTTCTTTTGCATTGAGAATACTGGGTTTGCTTGGCATTCAGGAAATCTTGAGGAAGGTATGCATCCTCACACTGTAAAAATTACACTTCTCGTATACTTTTTTTTAAAAATATATCCTCTCTGAACATGTCTTAGATTTGCATACAAAAGTGTAAACAATATGTACAAGAAGCGTCGGAAGTAGGATATCCTGAAAGTTTATTTTCAGTGGCGATTTCTAAGGATAGACAGGGTAGACAGTGTCTCACATTTTTTTTAAAAAAAAATGGTAATCAATTTAGTTAGTTATTCTCTTTTCACTGTAATATGGTTCCATTTGATAATATATTTTCAGGAAGAGGTATAGATACTGTATAATATAGGAGCACCAGAATATCTTGTTACTTTTCATTTGTTTTAATTCCAAAGTGTGTTTACTCATTTTTTTATTCCACGCTTCGCCACTGGGTATTTTGTACCCTTGTTGTGTACTTTTTTTCACGATAAGTTTTTTATACACTTGTAAACATTATGTTCACAACATGTCCCGATAACTTCATGTTTACTAAGTTGCGCGTATAGAAGTAGAGAATATACATTAAACCTTATTTAAAATATTCAAAATGAATTGAAAATTTACAAGTGTATAGAAAGAAGGAGACAAAGTGAATACATGATTGTAAAGCGAAAACAGAAATTAGTATCTATTTTATCAAAGATGGCAGCAATTCTTCTAGTTTTCTTATAATATCGCTGGTGGACGAAGAACGGAACATCAATGACTAATGCTTTTGTATTGTGTGGTAAAAGAAAGGAAAACGTAAGAGAACTCCACTTTTCTGTAATATCTTTAGGAGGTATGATTTTTACAAACATTGTCTACTGCTTGCTGGAATATTTGGAAACACAGAATGCATACAAAATGTGTAAGTGGTCTTACCATTGTTTTTATATTTGGAAAACATCGTGGTTAGGACTTACATGTGGCGTAGATAGCACTTTGTTTCAGGTGGCAGCGATATCAATAGCATAAAAGCCAGTAATGAAAATGAGTGGAAATACCTTTGTTAATTTTTTAATTTTCTGAAAGAAACGCAAAGTAAATACACACTAATAGTACTGGGTGGAAGGGGATACTAGTTGGGACTGTATATTTTTCATGGCCGCCATCTGGAAGTCCGCCATATTGAATCTTGATTCATTTTCCTTAAATGGGAAGGGGGTCGTGTAACATGTCATTTGGGACTAGAAAATTACAGGAAATACGTTTCTGAAGTCACTTTTGCCGTAAATATATTATTGTGTAATATAAGAGTATGCAACATTTGTCTGGGCTACTGATGCAATAGCTTGAAAATAGTTTGGTTTTCAACATTACATGGAGAATCCCTATTGTAATTTAATTTTATGGGCTGAAATTAATTCTAGTACATCCTTATAGAGATTTAAACTTTAGTATATCAAAATACTCACACTTTAAATTCCAACTGACAGTTTAAATCGTCAGTTGCAATGTTTGAGTATTTTAGTATAGTGAAGTTTGCATTTTTACATGGATGTACTTGAGGTAATATCATGTCTTACAATTGCAATATGGGTTCTCTACGTAATGTTAAAAACAAAAAAATTGGTTGTCGCATTGAGTAAGGTTAACCAGGTTTTTTTCTACGTAGCCCGGAGTAATGTCACATACATGTATATCTCACAATAATAAATTTACTGCAAAATTGATTCCCGTCAAATTCTAGCCCAGATTGACGTATAAAACTTCCCATTTAAGAAAACCAATCGAGTGTGATTTAACACACGACTGGCCCGGTATATGAATTGTGTAGTGAGGGAGTAGATAGAGTGCCGTAGAAGAAAAAAAAACTGTGTTCCATCGCTTATAATGAAACGAAAACATCTTCACCAATTTTTGTAACCTATTTCCGTGAAGTATGTAAAATTTTGAAAATGCGCATAGTGAAAAAAAAATGTTGAAAAATGCAAAAAGATCCAAAAAGAATGAAAAGGAAGGAAAATATTGTTTAAAAAAAACGTTAAAATAAAGTCACTTCGCCAGGAATCGAACCTAGATCATCTGACTAATTGTCCGATGCCCTAACCATTAAACCAAGCCGGCAACTCTTTAGATGTTCTTTGCCATTGTTGTTTATGGTTCACCTGGTTTACCAGAACCGTAACAATTGCCTCTCCCATCGGTATAATTAGCATACCGAGTCAATGCATAAACACTAAAAAATATGTTCAGGGTCTCTGTGCTGCTGAACTTCAATGTGGAAAGTAGAGAAAAGTCTTTGTCACAGTTTCACTTCACATGTACTTGATAAATCCTTTTAATTGCCATAAAACTTAACCGGCGTGCATATTTGTTGACATTAAACTCGCATAGTTTTACATGTTTGAGTCAGGCGAGGACAGCATTAATTCCATCTACGGCAGACATCAACAGCACACATGAAAGTGTTATTGCAAAAAGATACGTCATTCACTTTCACATTTTGTAAACACTAAGTTTTATTTATTCTACACTTTTTACTCATAAGTTTTGTGGTTGACGGATCTTTTTACTATAATCAGAACGTCATGTAATTTTTATTTTTAGCTTCACAAAGGTATGCCCCGCACTCAAAACATCAAGGAAATATAAGCAGAAACAAATAAAAAATTGTATGAAGCAGAAGACATTCCATGCCGAATCAAGAGATAATTACCATCTCTTTTCAACCCAACCATCTCAGAATTGTATGAAATTCGGGAAATTGGAGATGTTAATGGAACTTAGTCACCGTGATAAAAGTTTTATCCCCGATACCTTTTATTTTTATAATTAGTCAAGGTCAAATTGCAGTGAAATTACCATGTTCAAGCTCCTTAGCTATCTACAAGTTGATCTAACTCTGCCTATTTGGCCTAAAAAATCTCAAATAAATTGTAGTTGAAAGAGATTGCAACAGGCTTTCCAATGATATATAGAAAGTCTATTTTCGTGTAAAAATATATTGATGGTCCGTTGGCCTTGACCTTTGAACTTTGATCTTGAAAAGCTTAAAACATGTTTCCCTCCGAAAATTACGGAGAGGCTATGTTTGTAAGTCCATGCTATGCTACAAAACATACGAAAAATCAATGTGGATCTGTAAAAGAATCAGCAGATAATACATGGTTTCCAACTATGATATTTCCCATATAAAAGCTTTGCTTTTATAAACTCAAGATAAAAAAAAAAGTTACTGAGCACAGCAAGTACGTTTTATTTAAAAACTGAAAACGTGTAACGATTTCGCCAACTAACAACTTGGTTTCATCAGACTCACTCTCTGAAAGTTGTTAGTTAGTTGGCGAAACCGTTACACATTTTTAGTTTTTAAATAAAAAGTATTTGCTTTCCTCAGCTATTATTTTATTTTATCACAGTTTCCAAATTTGAGGCGAAAACTGCTGACACCGATAAATAAAATTAATATTTCACGATAAATCAGAAACAATGCATTAAAGTAAAATTTACCGTTTGGGAGTTTATTTGCATTAATATCGTGGATATTAAAAGATACAATGTCGAGGGTTATCAGTGTTGCCAACCCGAGATAAACTGTATTTTTTCAACTAGCATTATGTCTGTTGATTTTGGAATTTGAAACTCTGTAATGATGGTAATCATTCTATGTGAAGGAGGCTAAACGTGTAAAGGTTCTATTGCAACAATTGATCTGCAATAATATTCACAGTTTGCAACTCTGCGTTCTATGTATCACATAGAATGATTACTATCATTAAGGAATCCCAAAATAAACAAACCCAGTGTCAAAGAAATACGAGCAAAGAACAAAACGAGAATGTTCGAGTGTGGAACAGTTTTATATGTACTAAATTACAGCAACTACTATGAGCACTGCAAACCACCATATTCGAACATAAAAAGAAGAAGTAAAAGCACTTTACAAGTAAAAAAAAAAAATAAGAAAATTGTGAAAGATGTGGGAACATAACAATTACTTTATATTATGATAATGGTAATACGGAAAACTATTAATGAAAATGAAGCAAGAGAAATCAAAATAGAAATGACACCAAGAACTCCGAATAAACGAATATTTTCACAAAGACACACGCATTCACACTAGGCTGCAAACAGTACGTTACAGGAATTTCGTAGTTGCAAGTGCTGATCAACATAACCAGACTTGTGAATACTGTACTGCCACATATTATCAAGGAGTGGTCTGGACAAATGGTTAAGTACCATTGATTGAAACTGGATTTTATTATTTCCAGAATTCAATTGGAAATCGGGCGAACAATGAGCACGAGGTCGGAGAAATGTCTCACAAGGCATTTTCATTGCCGAAACCCACAAATGCTTAGTGGTTGACAAAACCGAGTGCATTTTGGGGGAATTATTTGCACAGAAAGAGTCTTACCTTGTTCCATTGAACTTTTGAATGGTCCCCAAATGTCAAGCAGCAGTAAAGTGTTCTCTTTACACACTGGTGATAGATAGTACGTCTTCGACAAAATGCCCGAGATCTGCCTTCGTCATTTCCTCACTGGTAGTAGCGTACACAGACACATTTTACTTGTGAGTAAAATCAGTTTTGACATTTCAAAAATTGAAAAGCGCTTATGTAGACTGCTCTATGGACATATCTCTCTCTAATCATATTTTGGTAACTTGAAAACACGTCTTCATTATGTTAGAACATGGTTCCTCAAAGTGTTCATATTTACTGCAGTATGCTCCAACAACAATGATCCGTATTCTACAATTTTTTATTTGTTTATATTTCCTTGAAGCTTTGAGTGCGGGGCGTAAAAATTTGTATGATGTTTTTTTGGTTTAGTTGGCCATCGATTACCAATGGAATTGTGCTTGTGGCAGATGATCATCTCGGGAATGTTCCTCGTGAGGTGCACTCAGCCTCCTAACAAACTGAGTACCAGAGTGTCCTTGGTACCCCTCAGTACCTTGGGAACTTAAAGACCGTGGGACTTATCGCCCCATCTCACTTCGTACCGTGCGTAGAGAACATGTGGAGGGCTACATACCTCCACATCTCCCATGTGTACTTCACAGTGCGTGCGTATAACACAGAGAATAACTTGGCCTTACCTACTCTGAACAGAGCAATGGCAGTGGCACTATTTGTTTTACGTGGGCATGTATAAAAACTAGGTAAACAGCCAACGAACTCCATGTTCATTATGTCAGATTATGGATATAATATATTTGTAATTGATAAATAAAGTTTAATTCAGAAAAAGTATTCGTTCTTTATATTGAGCGACTAGCTCTTTTGCCCCACATTAGATTTGAATGAATATATTTTTTCACGAAATAATCTACAGCGTGCAGCATTTCCATAGATTCAGCGCACACACTTGCCGTATTGTGAGAGAGACACATACTTATTGCACCATGAAAATTATTTCTACAAAATCAGTTGTGATTAGGAGAAAAGTTCAAAATAGTGTTTGTTAAGCATTTCTCTCTAATCCCTCATATAAAAAGTAATTTACTTTTAACCAAATATTCTGCAGTGAATAGTACTTTGAGGCGCGGAGCGTCACATAGATATGATCATGTAGTCGATTTTTATAATGCTTGCCAGGCCATGAGCAAGACTAAAAATAAATAAAAAACTTACTTATTGCAATATAGAACAGAAAAATAATAACAATATATCGTTTTGTAAAATTTGTGTCCCTACATTTTAATAATTCACAGTTAGAATGAAGTACAATCGTAGCTATTTTTTATAATGTTTAAATAACGTAAGAACAGATACTTATTACGCATTTGTGCTAATGAGATTTGAGATTTCTTTTTGTGACCATTACATCGTGTGTTTCAAGAACACCTTCCAAGAACAGATTGCACTACTTTTTCTTTATCTTGCAACCAATGAGGAACAAAGAAAGTAAGTACAATGGGGAACAAAAAGATGAACACTACTAATGAAGAAGAAAAAGATAAGTAAACCGTTGTATTCAAAATATAAATCACAAAACAGAGTTCTGGAATATTGTGTGGAACTTTTCGCAACCTGTCTTATGATATTCTATTTTCAAGGAGTAAAAATTAATTATTGTTTCCTGATTCTTGTATTAACTTACAACTGTGTTTTTATAGAGGCGTGTGGATACAATTCTAGTAATATCTTAGTAAACGACTTTAACAATAAACTCCTTCAGCATTTTATATAATTAGCAATAGCATACCTAAAAGAGAATAGATGACCTTTACTTAAAGAATTTGATTATGCTTCTTAATATTATATTTTCTACTCTTGGGTTATGGTGGCTATTCATTAGTATGCGCACCATATATTAACAGCTATATAATTTTCGGCATCTCATATCAAATAGCATTTGAATATATTCACCAAGAGTAATACAATTAAAGTTTTAATAACATATTACTAGATTCTTGCCTAACAGTTCATGTTTCACAAATCTCAGTACAATTCTTGTATAGTTCATGAAACGCATTTCAAATAATACAGAATTAGATGATATATATTTTGATTTCTCCAAGGCCTTTGATTCAATCTTCCACGCTCATTTGCTGTACAAACTACCAAATAGGTACAATATTCATGGACCATTCCTTTCATTAATAGTCAATTGTCTACAGGACTATTGTCAGAAAGTAAAACTATCTCGAGTGTCATCTGTTCCTCAACCTGTGACCTCTGGAGAACCACAGGGTAGTGTGCTAGGGCCGTTAATTTTCGTATTGTACATAGATCGTATTGCTACTGACATGGTCTTCAACTCCAATGGATTATTACTATTTACAGATGATTGCAAAATATTCAGAAATATAGTGGGGCCTCATGACGGTACATCGCTTCAAAGTGATGTTGATTGCTTTAGTTTGTGGTGTAATGACTGGTGCTTAAGAATTAACCCTCACGATTTCTTTAAAGACAACACAAATTTCTTCTCTCTATACTATAAACGATATACCTATTAAAAGAGTCAGAAAGATCTTGGAGTTATGACTGATAGTAAGCTCACCTTCTCCGATCATATTACTTCTGTCACAAAACAATCTACTTTGCGCCTGTTGGACCTTTTGTACCGGCTTAAGGAAATTCGTAACCTTTCCTCTCTTGTCACCTTCTACAAAGTACTTATTTGTCCCAAATTAGAGTATTGCTCCCCGATCTGATCGTTGGCCAACTCACCTCTTAAGGTTGAACTCTGTACTTAACTTCTTCCTATAGCTATTGTACTCTACAGAATACCAGTCACTCGTAGCATGAGTAAGCATAATCTTTTAAATATCCCAAACCTTCACCATCCGGAAATCCTCAGAGAAAATTTTGATCTCAAATTTGTGTACAAATTAACTCATGGATAATTCAGATCTGAATCTCTCTTGCTTGAACTTCATTATCGCATTACTACTGAACACACTAAAAACAATAACCTATTTTATGTAGATCGGCCCAGGCTTTCTATTATTCAGCGCTCGCTCTTACATAGGTTTCCCTGCTTCAAGATGATCTACCGATGAACATCTGTTTAGCACGGAAATTATTTAATTCAGCAGTGAGACGCTTCATATGTTCTCGCTGTTATCTCAACGCTAGATTTGTTTTCTTCTGTTGTTGTTGTTTTCGTTAATAAATGGAAAATTGGATACTATTGTTTTATATATAGAAAGGAAAAGCAGAGAGACGATTAGGATGAAGAACCTCCAGTATTGGATTTAGCCATTTCGATGCCCTGTGCTATTAACTCCGCTAGGGTTCATATTGCGTATCATCTGTGGTCGCAAACCTTACATAGTATACTTATTTACCTTTCGCGGTGCCCCTGAACCAGTCGGACCCTGGGATGAACGCCTTTAGCTTAATCCGGCACCTGCACTGTAAAAATAGGAGACACAACGTTTATCCAAAGAATGGAGGCAGCTGAGCTGCCTCCACTTTTTGGATTAACCTACATTCAGCCAATTTTCGATTGAACGTTTTACTTTGTGTAAAATTTCAAAATGCGTGTAAATATATACATATATATATGACTGTTCCAACGTATTTAATTCAAGCAGAGCATTTAAAGTAGAAAAGAATAAAAGGTAATATTCCTTTAAAATAAAAAAATTAAAAAAAAAGTTGAAATGGTCGGATTGCGATCCAGGGTCCACAAGCACACTGGTCAGACGCTCTTGCCACTTTGATACAATGACAGTTGGTGTTTCTGGCTTTCCGAGTGATATCTATAGCTATTGTTTTACTGCGAAGGAGGTTAATCATTAACACGTTTTGATTTTACTACGAGGAATTTCTCGTGAAAAAAGGAGAGATACGTTTGCTATAGTGTAAAGATTTATTCCTAACTTAATTTCTCTTTCCGCCAATACAATCCTTGCCGTTCTCGGTCCACCAATGACCTGTTTACAATGTAAAGGCAATATAAACACTCAAAATGGCGTTTCGTTCAGTGACAGGCAAGTAACGTTACTCCTGTTACTGGATTATATAATATCCAGCTAAGGCTTAAATTTCATCTACAAAAGTACGTAACCTCAAAATTGCCAGTTTAGCTTACACTTTGATTAGAAAATGACCGAGTTTTAAGCGTAAAATAAGTTGAACGTTCTCGGACAAATCCCTTTGGCCAGTTTCAACCCATTTTCAGTTAACCGTAAGCTATTACAAAGAAAATGTTAAACGTTAAAATGCAGTTAATTTTACCAATCTTTCCACTAAAAGGCTTACACTATATCCACGTTCAAGAGTAAATACAACAAAACGCTAATTTTCGACTTTTATTTCTCCATAAAGCGGAGTAACTTTCATCCATTTCGTGTTTTCACTTTTTACAGTGTGCTGCAAATGAACTTCCCGGTTGATTAACATACATGAAGATGATTGTTTATTTTTTTCCATCAGCAGTCGGCAGGCGCATCACTTAGTATACAATAAAGCTATTGATTGTTTATTTGGTCCTTTCTTTTGCGTATTTACGCCTAAAGGAAATACTGGCTCAGCTGATTACAGTTTCGTGCTGGATAAACGTTACACTTGGGCCCTAAAAATCCGTTAGGCATACCTGAGCGCTGACTCACCACAGAATTTAACTAATAGTGATACTTCTGACATTACCCATAGGGTCAATAAGAATTAGTGCTGCCATCTCTCACATCGGGTCGTCTTGGTCTGTAATAAGGTAATGCGGCATAGTTTGATTCCCTTTTACATCAGGGGAATATTTTATCTATGGTATTTATTGAAATAATTCATAAAATATTTTACAACCAAGAAACTTATTTTCTTCTCGTTGTATCAAAAACATCTCGTTCAGTTATCTGACAGTTATACCGGTTTGCCGCCATGCAAAGTTTTTACCACAGAGATTGATTCTAAATGTCCGATGGTATCACACAATTTTATTTTGGATAATCTGATATGTACAAGACGTGTGTAGAAACTGATTCTATAGAACGGAGAAATATTCAACAAGTGTACAAAATTCTCTCTGCAGAAGACATGGCAAGTTCTAACACTTTTTGTGCACTAAGATGATTGTAAAGAAGTGTATATTTTACAGTGAATTTCGTCCTTATTCTTGGTTCTCCTGTTGCAGTTCAACCACACCTTCAGCTTTGTCTTTAAACACACATTATCCAAGTAAATAATGTCTTAATTACTTTTCTCACCTATGTTTGTCATGAATTGATCTTTTTCCACTTATAACTCTCTAGTGTAGTTTTTATTTACATTATAGTTTATGTAATCCTAGTTGACTATTAAGCTGCAAATCCAAATTTTGAAGGCTTCCATTATTTTATCATCAATGCTGGTTAGAGTCCATATTTTTACTCAGTATCCCATAAAATCTGATATGAATATTTTATTTATCGTTTCTAATTTCTTTGTTCCTTGTTCTCGTTATCGATAAAATATTGTAAGAATATCACAGAAAGGAAGATTTTATTTTGCCATCACTGAGTGTACATGTTCCCCATAAATGATAAAGAAATTTAATCTTCAGTTTGGCACGTAGTTTTTGCACTTCTTCATCCGTTTACTGAATACAGGAGATGAATATGATGTGACCATATTCTTTTTCTTTCAATGGCGTTCCTTCATCTTCCAGCAAAGCAGCGACAGCAAGCACAAGTCGAAGCACATTTAAGCCTAGTTCCACTGTCGCTACGTCTAGTAGACTGATGTAGCACATTCCACGACCTGAATATCATTAAACCACTGTATAAAGAACTGAAATGGCATTTGGCAGGCAAGGCTGCTAAGAGTCCGACAGTAAAATCAGTACAAAAGCCCCTTCGGCGTAAAGGGAAGAGTGACGCAAGAATGCTACTCACAAAAGAAGTGATATCCATTTTGTGAGTGACTTTCTTTGTGTCACTATGGCGGAAGTGTTTCCTTTGTAATAAAATTAAGATAATTATTAGTATCCTCCCTTCATTCATAGTGACACAAAGAAAGTCACTCGCAAAATGAATATCACTTCTTTTGTGAGTAGAATTATTGCTGTCACTCTTCCCTTTACCCCGAAGTAGTTTTAGTACTGATATCACTTATTTTGTAAGGCTGCCTCTTAAACAATAGTGCATACTATCATACAAGAGATCGATTTTGGATCATGGTAGGGTCCGTATCTCGAAAACCGTAACTCCTATTAAAAAATAAGCATCGATTTACCTCAACTTGTTGGAGCCCGCAATTGACCCCCAAACCCACCGGTACCAACCAACCATTTGGGGCTAAAACAAAAAGACAGACAGAATGACACATATTTTTCTATCATTTGCGAAAATTCTGTGATTCGACTAAACAAAAAGTCGTATGTACTGAACCCCTTCACCGATTTTGACATGTGATACACCGTTTGAAAGATATTGAAGTGTAAATTAAGATTCCGCAAGTTTCGGTCGCGTATATGCTCTGGAGTCAGTGCTATAATCAGAATGTCAATTCCTTTTTTTTGTCGAGTCGCCCTAGAGAGTCCCATGGAGGTCCTACCAACCCAAATGCTTTTCTGTGTCTTAGTATGGCAAAGAACTTTCAAATGCAAGTCCAAGCATCAAAAACGGGCTTATAGTTCGCTAGATCCGAAATTAGTGGTATATATGTGAGTGCCGCTAGCAGACTCGTTTGTCAGCGTCACTCGAAAAACTCCTTTCTTCATGATTCCCCTAATCGTCATGATCCGCAAAAGCGCAAAGTTCCGTATTTTAATGGCAACGTATCGTTTCAGCACCTTCGTCCAACGACATATCCTAAAACAAAACTATTGTTCAAAATGTTCTGTAATAGTCTCGTAACAAATTGTTTGAGCAGTAGAGTGTACCTACCTGTGAAGGAGTTGTCCCAGGCGAATGGCACACTTTAGTACTTTCCTACGGAGTTGCCAACCCATGGAGGTAAAAAATTGCCTCTAACACTGCACAAGTGCACATAGTCCATGACTGCGTCGTCAGTGTGGAAAAGGACTGTCCTTTCAGATGGTTGAGTGCAGGGAACAGTTGAAAATGTTGCTGGGAATTCCGGCGAGTAAAGTAGGTGAGATAACAGTTTTAAAGTCACATTCATGAATCTGCTGCAAAGTACAGGGCGAATAGTCAACGAGGAAAATTACAACACGTGTAAATTTTCCGGTTCGTTTCACGGCAATGGCGGTCCTCAATTTCTGCAAAAAGCGCAGTTGTGTCAAAAGCTGTACTACAGATAAGACTGATAAATTTTCATTCTAATGCGACAGGTAGGCTCACCTTTCCTCTAATGTCCCTCGTATTACTAAAAATAAAAGAAAAAATAGTGAAATTTCTTGAGAAATTAAGTATCACGAAATATCTATAAAACAAAACACAAATTTTGGTTTATTAACTATGCTTTTCATCTTCAGCTTGTTGTGAGGACAAACTTAGAGACAATAATTATCCATTAGCCCCAGTTTCTCTACTCCATTGCTACGTTATTCAGCTCTTTTACTTCAGGATTTCTCAGCTGACTGAACTGAGAACTGTTTGAAATCAATTGCTACATACATTTCATCCCCCTTTTATCTACAGTAACTGTATGGTACTGTTTTTATATTCCAATAGTATTTCGAGTAAATTAAAACAAACAAATACAGCATTCCGAAAATTCTGTGAGTATAGTTAAAAATAATATTCCCTTTGAGCAAACAGGCAGAAAAAAATCCTTCAGATTTTTCTTTGTAATATTAAATAACATGTCAGGTGTAATATCTTTGTTGTACAAAGCACACACTCTTTTCCTAGCTTGTTAGTTTATTCACACAGAAACGTGTTTGGTAACCTACGTTTGCATTTCCTTTCAGTGGAGCATTGAAAAATGTGGGATACGAAATTCTTTGTGATGGATACTCCTATTGGCAATGCTTTATAATATCATTGTGTTGTTATTCTGTTTGTTTATTTTTCAAATGTTTTCTTCCATGTAATTATCAAACATTAGACTATTGGACATACTCGATAAATTATTAGTCCTCATCTTTCATCTTTCGCTGCAATCCCATCTAAGATTGTTACGATTTCCAAAGGGCTGGAAGCCGGTTGGTCTAGTCACTATCGTCTCGGTTTGGTATCAGGGGGGGAGGGGTCAATTCCCCGCCAGCTCCAACTTTTTCTTTCTTTTCAGTAATTGCTTCATTTTGCTTCCATTTTCAACTTTTCTTACATTTCACGGACAATGGTTAGAAAATCAGGTTAGATTTCTTTTTCGTTATAACTATTTTCAAACATGTTATAAACTTCACGGACATAGATTAGGTAAAGCCAGGTTAGATTTTTTCTATTATATGCGATTCACAAGAAGCAGTAACACAATTACTTACTCCTAGTTATAGTCCAGTCAGAAATCTGAAACCCGTGAATATCTAAGCGGAGACTTTTTTAATTTGTGATACTTAATCTCTATGTATTTTTGAAGAAATTTAGCGGGGGGAGACACTTTTTGTTTGGTGGCTTTTAGCCGCCATCTTGCAAAATGGCCCCTATTTGTTGATATTATTATTACTGACTGTAACTCTGAAATGGATGGGGAAACGCACAAATATTTTCCAATAAAGAAACGTTTTAAACGTCAAAATCGACATTTTCTGCTTTTTTCCCCACCATTTTGTTTCACTTTCCAAATCAGTGTTGTCAGTTACATAATTTTTCTTCTAGACCTGAAGCCATTGAATGATGATAGATTACATAGATTTTGTAGTAGTCATTATTTTGTTCGGATGAGTTCTTTGGGCTTCTAATTAATTTTAACAGTAGTATTCCTTTCTGTTATTTCAGGTCCTTAAACCCTAGATGACCTTTAAGTAGTGACAGATCCAGAGAAAGGGGCCGCGCGCCCCCTAAAGGAAAATATTTATATAGCATTTTTTTCAACGATTTATCAGAGAAAAATTCTTGTTTCTGGACAAATATAATTTATCTACAAATATCAAGTTTGGTCGATTTCAGTGTTATATTCCATGATACAACTTAGCAATATGACGGGAAACATGATAAAGTTTATACTTTAAAAGTTCACTTAGAGGAAAAATATCGAAAATATTCCTAGTTTATTCCACCTTCGCCCCCCTCCTCCCTCACGCAGCGTTTAAGAATGGATACTGAGGCCTCCTACGATAAAACTAAACAAAAGGCGTTGTTAAAGGGTTCTAAGTCTCAAAAGAAAAGTGTGAAACATAAGGAAGCTTTTCAAAACATGGAGGATTATACGTGGAAAGCCCTGTAAATAGCTGGAGAACAGATGACCTAATCTTGATAGCATATGTTACGAAAACCATTAGCAATAAATACAAGATACATCACAAAATAAATTGGCCTTGCAGTGTTTATGAAGTGGAAAAGATTTAAACCCCAAAGATATTTACAACCTTATGACGTTGCTGGCTAATCTGCAAGTACAAAGAAAACACAACCAAGCTGCAGTTCTTGAAAAAAGTTGACATACTCTTCGTTTTTTTTTTTTTTTTTTTT
>JAGDQP010014755.1:17585-44379 GCA_022664845.1 Lepisma saccharinum | reverse complement strand
GAATTTTTAAGGCCACTAGATAACTTTGTCTCAAGCCGGATGGATGACGATGGGATGATTGGTAGAATAGAGGAACCCCGACAAAACGCACGCACCACAAAATGTGTTTAGTATATAAAATTTAATTTCAATGTAAAATGTGCCTAGATTAGGTTCATTAGAAAGAAAGTACCATGAGTCACTGTGATCCTGATGTACAGATTGTGTGAATGTTTCAGGGGTGTACACTTCTAGGGTAAAAAGCACTTGCAAGAAGACAAGTATATGAATCAATTGCATTAAGACACTTTATGAAAAGTTTTTTTGTTATTATTTAAAAGTGATATTTTATAACATTTCATATCAATGTGAATTGCGTGAATTCCATGAACGTAACGTTCTTTTACGGTAATGCCATATATGATCAACGCTCTGCATCGAATAAGAGCATCGTGCGATGCCATTCAAGTAGCATATAACACACCGTTCGTAGACTTCTTTGATACAGAAAGACAAACGAATGGTTCTAACCAGGTCATCATGGTGAGAGTTCAACTATGTTTTATTTTGTCATATGCAGACAACAAGAGAAAACCCGGATATTTATGGGAAATAATCCATGTAACAATAGAGTCTGCACATAGTAGATCGTATATTATTGGGAAGGTATATTTCGGAACCAAGTTATAAAATAGACGTAGGGTTAAAATAAAACATATTTTGAAAGAAATAATAACCATGAACGAAAAAACGTAAAAAAAAATAACTTCACAATTATTTTGGTCATTCAATTTACAGTGACACAGAAATAATTAATTTGGTTACATAACATCATACACTATTTTATTTTTCAATATTTATATTTCTTATATGTGAATAGTTTGCAAGAAGTATTCTTTTATTTTTATCTCCACTGATTGATTAATAGAGGTCATTTTTCTGTAACACCGCATCCTAAAATGTGTTTGCAGACGTTTATTAAATATGTAATATTTGGGACTGATTTATCAAACGACATTGAAACAAAACATGATTTCCTTTAAAGTCTGCTTCATAATTTTAGTTCACTGCATAGAACTGGTCAAAATAGCATTCAAAAACTTCCGGTTTTCAGGGTGCTGTTTCGCCCGGAAATGTTTATACCCCAAAAGCTGATTTTTACTATACAATTGTTCCTCAGGCTTATGACTCTACCCAAAGGAAAAAAGTTATACAGTATCCTGGTACACTTTGGAATTTCGAAGAAACTTGTTCAACTTGTGCAGATGTACCAATATGTCAGATAGTTTTAAAGCTCGCAACGGATTAAAACAAAAAGATGAATTGACACCACTATTGTTTAACTTTACATTAGAATATGCGAGTTTAGAGAAAAAAAGAGGACAAAAAGGGACTAACGTTGAATGACTTGAATCAACTGTTCGTATACGCGTATGATGTAGATTTAATAGGGGAGAATATAGAAGCACTACAAAGTTACACCGATGTTTTAGTAGAACCGTGCGATGAGATAGGTCTACAGGTAATCATAGAGAAAACAATATACATGATAACAAGCCGAAATACAGGAAATAACGGACATCGGTACATAATAATTAAGAATGAGAACATAGAGAAAGTAAACAAATTTAAATACTTGAGAACACATGCAACAAGCAAACACGAGGCAACGGAAGAAATAAAAAGTCGTTTAATATCAGGTAATGCAGTAATATCTATTCACCAGAAATCCTAACTTCGCGATTAACATAAAGGAAATTGATGGTTATTTTGCCGCTAATACTTTAGGGTTGCGAAAGTTGGAGTACGACCCTAGTAGATGGACATAAATTACGAGTGTTTGAAAATAAGGTATTGAGAAAGATATACGGACCGAAACGTGACGAGATGACTGAAGGCTGCAAAATAAAGAACTTCACGTACTTTATGACTCACTCGATGTTGCAAAAATAATGAAATCGCAGCGACTAAAATGGGCAGGCCATGTAGCTCGGATGGGAGAATAAAACGAATAATACATTCCATTTTGGTGGGAAAGCCGGAAAGAGACTGTTGGGAAGGCCGAGACTACGTTGGGAGGACAATATTAGAAGGAATCTTCGAGAAGTATTTGTTTGTGATGAAAACTTGCTTGATCCAGGACAGAACCCGATAACGATCGGTTGTTACCGCTGCGATGAACCTGCGAGTTCCGTAAGCTATAGAGTAAGTAAGGATTTTTCCTATTTATTAAAGTGTATTTAAGGTATCCAGAATATGAAGGGTTACATATGGTTTCTTATTTTTTATGAATGTTTATATATCCAAACATTCGTACTTTATGAATATTGTAGACTCAATCTCTGGTGGAGGACCGGATGAAAATCAAATTCTTTCACATAATATGCACTTGCATAAGAAGAATCTACGGTAGAGATTTGAAATTCGATATTTGAGTTTGAATGAAGTTACATATTTACAAAATGGGAGTGTATAATGCTCGTGCGGGCTTTAGTAAATATGTTATATTACCCGCATGCTGCCACAGAAACATATATTGCTATAGGGTGTTCATAAACGTTGTCCCCAGCCCTGTATCTTCGTCACGAATAGAAATATGAGAAACTGCTGGAAGCGCATTCCAATATTTTGGGACATTAACTTTCCAGCTAAAAGTGATTAACAACAATTTGTGGGCATTTGTACAGTTTTTACAACCTAGGCACAGAAAAGGGACAAAAGGAAAAGCCATTTTCGAACTTTAACCTCTCACTATTTTCAACACGACCAACATATATACCCATCTATTTTAACTATTCACATCTTTCGCTTTGCATTTTGGTGGTATAACATATTTACCAGAGCAAGCACGAGCATTATTCACCTCCATTTTGCAAATCTATAACTTTCTTAAAAATCAAATATAAAAGTATCTTTAACGTAGATTCTTCTTATACAAGCGCATGGCATGTGAAAGAATTAGAATTTTATATGTTCCCCACTAGAGATATTGAGCCTACAATATTCATAAAATACGTTGTTTTTTTTATTTTAAGCTTTCTTTAAAAATAAGTAATCATATATCACGCTTTATATTCTGCACATCTGCGACATACTGGTATGTAATAGAGTACAAAGGATTAACTTAGACAAACAACCCCCTTCGTGCGAAACAGCACCCGGAAATACGAAAACATTCTATCCCGGCAAGCACACTTGGATACTATTTTGATCAGTTCGCTTACGTTTTAGACTTTCCATGGAAAGAACTAAAATTATCAAGGATACTTTAAAATAATACATTACTTTATTTGAACGTCACAAGATAAACCACTGCGCAAATATTTCATATTTCGTAAACGTCAGCAAACACAAATTTTGGTATACACCGCAATGGAAAAATTGCCACCACGAAAGAACCGGTGTGGACAATGAATACAGAAATACCCGTTTTGGACTATTCACATATAAGGGACATAAATACAAAACACATATTTTTTAAAAGAGGTCAAGCGATCTACGGTGGACCGTTTAATTCTGCAGAACAGACGTGTTGTCCGGCTGTTGAGAAAATCCTGAAACATAATGAAAGAAAATACAAAACCGTGGGAATTAATGAAGGTATTAAAGATCATAGTTGAGGACTTTATATTAATTTCAATCAGTACTTGGCAAAAAGAGTTCTGTATTACTTTTTCTGGAAAGTGAAATAACATGATAGACACTGAGTTAAATGAAAATAATTATGCTGCCCTAAAATAATATAAGAATTATATTTACGTAAATTGACTTTAATTTTAAGACCTTTAGGCAAATTTGGCTTAGACCGGATGGATGATGATGGGATGAATTGATGGAATGAAAAAAGTGGGAGGAAATGGGAGAACCCCCAAAAAACCACGCACACGGTGTTTGCCCACCACCAAGCCCACATGGCATGAACAGGGATCGAACCGATGACCCCTAGCACCAGAGATTATCTATCACTCTACCAATTGAGCCATTATATTTACGTAATGAACTGTATAAGAATATTCATTTGTCAGAGGAAGTTGTCATAAATGGTTTCCAGAATAAATAAATGTCTGTAATTACATTATGGGATAAACAAGATATTAATGTTTCATTCCACCTTCCTCTAATAACTGAATGTTATCATACAATATATAGTAAATATAATGCATATATTCCTTAAGTTATTATTAAGGAAAGCATTCCTTTTTAAAATTTTACTCAGAATCTATCATATAATTTAGCCTCTCAAAATATCAATATACGAGTTTTCCTCTGTTTTCCTCGTATTGATTCAGGTAAATGTGAGGTGTTCGATTATGCCTTTAACATAGGCATTATACATCAGGAAAGAGGGTCACTTATTTATTACGTTTTAGGTTATCCACAGCATCTAGATAAACACGTCTGTACCACGCACAAGTTTAAAGCATTATGTTCTCAATTTCTCCTAACATCCGTTCATAGTTATTGGTTCTTTAGAAATATACACTGTTAGCTATTAAAAATGCAACACCAAGAAGGAGACATCAGACTAATGCAAAATTTGCAGAATAAGTAGTGCACGAAAAAAAAAACAGTTTAGCACGATAGCCCCGCGATACATTATAGGCACCGCGTATGCCAACTAGGAACAGCAATCCGAGGCAGGCCAGAGAGCGACAGTGCAGTAGTAGGCGACTGTTGGCCTGACGTGTGTGTGCTTATATGGTCGAAAGATGCCTCGTTGTCGAATGCGACTGCGATGCCAGCAGGTTTCCACCCTTGATCGCTTAAGAATTATGGTGTATCGCGAGTGCGGTTTATCCTTCCGCGAAATTGGTGCCCGTATTGGATGGACTATGTCCATAGTGCAGCACATATCGACTCGATAGCTTCACGCAACGACGTGCCCGATCCCAACGACTGTACTATACCAGACGGCTTGTGCGTATGACTCTGGTGGATCAAATGGTTCCATCCCGAACACTGGCTCACGCACTGGCAGATGTTACAGAATGTCCAGTGTCTACACGAACAGTTCTACGTCGTCTGGAAGAGAACGGCTTGTTTGTACGGCGCTCATTGCTGCGGCTTCCGCTGACTGCACTGTATAGATATGAGCGACTATCATGGTAACGCGAACGTCACGCATGGAAATCTGAATGGCAGGACAGCATTTTATTTGACGAATTCCGCTTCTGTCTACAATATCATTATGGCCGCATCTGGCAGTATCGTGGCACAAGGTTGGGTGACGCTTTACGTATTGCATCGCTACGTCCGTCCCGTCCCGGGTGTTATGGTATATCTTCCATTGGATTCCGTGCCCGTTTGAGCCTCCTACGTATTGGCAGACATGTGACCAGCCAAAGTGCATCTACAGTGTATTAGACCTTGTTGTGGACCCTTTAGTGCATGCTCTGCCGGGGAAACACATTAGAGCAGAATAATGCGCGCCTTCACGTTGCAAGCGATGTCCTAGTCTTGCTAGCTGGTCACGGTGTTTCCCTTCTTCCTTGGCTGGAGCGTTCACCTGATATCTCGCCAATTGGATACGTTTAATTCACAATTGAATAACGCCTCTCGCGCCGGCGACCACCCCAGCTACAGTTGATGAGCTGTGACATCATGTCCAAGACGCATGGCTTGCCATACCCCAGAAGGACATCTAGAGGCTCATTGTCTTTATGCCTTGCCGTATTGCAGCCGTTTTGAACGCCCATGGGGAGCCCACAGGCTACTGATCTTCGGCAGTTCTGTTCCGCTGTTACCGCGTTGTTACTCATCGCACAGGGCGCTAAGTTTAATGATTTACTACTTGCACCTTACGGTATCTGTCTGCCAAATTTGGCACTACTGTCTTCTTTGTGTTGTATTTTTAATCATGTGCAGTGCATTTTATATAACACTGTATCTATATTTTCCCATCTTCTAAATATACCCCCTTAACAATATATTGTCTGTTACATTCAGACACTATGGTTACTTGGATATTTTCCATAATTATTGTTTGTTCAGGATTATATGGTTTGTTATCTATTGCGTAAGTGCAAAAATTCTACCTGTATTGACATTCACAGGTTAGCGGAATATTGACCTCCCAGATGGAACTGCCAGTACATGAATCGGTAGCCACGTAAGCGGGGAAACATATGTTAAGTTACAGATACAGGCAATGGGTGTGGGCGAGCAGACAGAGACAGCTTATTGTATGGTTTAAATGGAGATACATAAGGAGAACGTCAGGCACAGTTGACTATTTTAGATCGATAAAGGCAGTAATGCGACGGGTGCGTGCAGTAACATTTTCCAAGTAAATGGTGAAGATGCTGTTGATAATAGCACATGCCGTCTGTGGTTATAAAGTTTCACGGACGGAGACAGAAGTTGACATGTTCAACCATGGTTTGGGAGTCCAACAGTATTTTCCGAAGAGGATCTTGACCAACCGTTAATTAAATAGCGACAATCTTTCAGATACACAGAACAACAGTTGAAAGATGTCTCGAAACGCTGGGTTCCACATCAACTGAGTGCAATTCAAAAGAGGGCGCATAGTATACCTTGTTTTCTTGCTTTCCTCTTACAAAATGACCGGTTTTTGACACATATTCTCACGGGTAATAAGAAATGGATTATGTATCGGAGCGTACAGAGTCGAAGGACTGTGCATCGCGAACTGCCTCCATCCAAGTCCAAATCTAAACTTCATCCGAACATGGCGATCTTAAGTGTGCGGTTGAATGTCAAAAGTATAATTCACTTTCTGAGGTCCTAGAACCTAGGCAGATTAATGCCATCTTCTACGGTCAACAGCTGGACAGACTATGAGCAGAACTGTGATCCCCGCGGCAGAATTGCGATCCACCTATTCAATTGCCAGTCGTCATCCACCATTATAAAGACAGAACCCATGCTGCTGGCATCACCCGTTAAAATATGATAGATTTTATTAGGAGGTTTTACCCCATCCGCCATATTGTCCTGACTTAACCCCTACAAACTGTCATCTGGTTAGCACTTTGCAGAACTGCCTCACTTTGAAAATCTTTAGAGGCTGTGAGAACCCTATACAACAGTTCTTCGACTACAAAGCTTCAGGACTTTTATCAACGTGGGGTTCATCTCTTACGAAAAAGATGGTGAGAGGTGATCGACTGTGAAGGCTATAATGCACAGCCCTAGGTGAGTTTCATATTGTGTTGATTGCAGAAACGGGTGAAACTTTTGCACGTACCCAATATATATCCCACAATATAACATGCATAACTTGACATCATATTTGTTTTGTTTGGGTTGAAATGAGATACCCTGGCATGAACTACCGCTTTCTCTATTATTTGTAGGGTAAACACTACGAACAATCAGTTATGGGTCTGCATTTCACAGACCGTCTATTATTTAAGACGCCTAAACGGCGTAAATAAATTCGAATTCCAAATCGATCGTTTATTATTGGGAGAGTATATTGCAAAACCTGAGAACATTATAAACATAGCGTTAAAATAATACATACATACGTATATTCAAATAATAACCATGAACTAAGGAAATGAGAAATTCACTTCACAACACTGCAAGTCTGTACGTGGAATAGACGTCTGTCCCTTTCTGGCTGTTGTGGAAAGCCTATACCAATATGAATAATAATGCATTTGTTAAAGAAGTAATTGAACATCTTACCTAGATATCTTTTATCTCAAGTGCTCATTCTCTCATCTTCTTTTGTTCTTTTTGCACCTGTCTTTCTCCCTCATCGTAATTTTATCTTCATCTTGTATGGTTTCCTCTCTCTCTCTTTCTCTCTCTCTTCTGATTGTTCACTTTTTCTATATTTTTCACATTATGTGTTGCCTCCGCTCCGTCTTGTTTCTCTTCTGCCATTCGTCCGTCTTTTTACAGCTTCTGTTCCTTTCTTTATATTCATGTTTACCTTATTATCCGTACCTTGCTGAGCTTCTTTTGTTCAGGTTCTTTATCGCCTTCACTCTGTCTCGATTCCGTTTTTTCTTGTGTTTATGTCTTTCTTGCAGTATCCTCCTGTCACTTTCTTGCTCTCTCTCTTGCTCCATATTTTGTACAGTATATTTTTATTTCAATTCCCTTTTTTATTTTATTCTTAATATTCTTTATTTTTAATAGTGACTGCTTACTGGGGCTTCAAGAACAAGAGACTGTAGAATAGAAACGTGGCCCCTATAACAACAAGGTGCTTTTCATGTGGTATTGCGCGAGAATGAGAAGCACAGAATTGACATGTTACCGGTAAAAGAAGTTCGGTAGAATGGCCAAGTAGCATTCATCAGGGCAAATACACTTTTTACAACAAAAAAACTCAGACATACAATTTTGGAACAGTATTCCTCGTTAAGGAAAGTATTCTTTCAGCGGTTTAAACTATAGAGTTTGTGAACGAAAGTCTATATGACTATGATACTATACGTACTACGTACAAAATTGTGACACTCAGTTTTCATAAATATCTATGTTTGCACTGAGAAAACCAACAAAGGTACTTAGTTCGATGAGCGAGAGAGATTGTTCGACTGATTTAACAATCTACAAAAAAATTGTCTTGGGGCAATAAATTAGGTCTCTACGAAGCCAGCAACAAAAATGCCTAATGCGAAATGCGAAGGGAGATAACTTTAGCGAATTCGAAAAACATACGTGCACACTAAAGATCACATACCTTGAACACAAGTATATACACAAATACACATGGATATTCCAGGATGGCAAACACATTCAAACTGATCACGTATTAGTAGTTAGGCGAAGACACACGAACATAATGGACTTTAGGGTATACAGAGGAGTAAAAGGGGACATTGATTAATTATCAGTTAATGATCACAAAGGTAAGGGAAAAGTTGTAGATCGCCAGAAAGGAAAGCAAAGGATCCAAACAAATGGAGCCAGCGTAAAAGCAGATTACCAATTCGAAATATCAAATAGGTTCGAAATCTTAGTAGACTCAAACTTAATTCTTAGTTCTTCGAGTGACGCTAAAAAACAAGTCTGTTAGCGCCATTCACATACATACAACTAATTTCGGATCCAAAGAACTATATGCTCGATTTTGATGCTTGAATTTGCATTTGAAAGCTCTTTGCCATACTAAGACACACACACACACAAATGGTCGGTAGGACCGCCCTGGGACCCGTAGTGCGGTTCGAAAGAAATTCAGAATTTCATATTTCTGGTGATAGTTCTGACGCGAGACAAATAAGTGACCAAACTTCCAGAATCGTAATCTACGCTTCAATATCTTTAAAACGGTATATAACACGTCACAGTCTGTGAAGAGGTTCAAAATTTATGACATTTTTAGCCCAATCACAAAGTTTACATAAATGACAGAAAAGGGCCTCTGTCGCTCTGTCTATCTTTTTGCTTTAGCAAAAAATGGTTGCTACCAGGGGGTTTGAGGGTCGATTGCGGACCTAACATTTGATTGACGTTTGATTTGATTGATGTTTGTTAGATGATGATTTGACAATTAAATTGATGCTTAATTTTTTATAGGAGTTTCCGTTTTCGAGATACTTAGCCTTCCATTGTCCAAAATTGACCTTTTGTATGAAGACTATGCACGTTTTTTAATATGCAGCCTTACAAAAGAAGTGATGTCAGTACAAGACCCCCTTCGGGCAAAGAAAAGCGTGACGCAAGAATTCTACTCACAAAAGAAGTGATATCCATTTTGTGAGTGACTTTCTTTGTGTCACTATGGGGGAAGGGAGGATACTAAATCTCTTAATTTTATTAATGTTATTACAAAGGAAACAATTACTCCATAGTGACTCAAAGAAAGTCACTCACAAAATGGATATCACTTCGTTTGTGAGTAGAATTCTTGCGTCAGTCTTTCCTTTACTCCGAATGGGATCTTGTAATGGTACATATTAAATTATAAATTAAATTAATGTCAGTAAGGTGTGGGAGGCAATTCGTAAAACAATGAAGAACGTGGATAAAGAAGTTGTACGTGAGACGAATCAGCAGGAAAACAAAATATGGTTTGATGAAAATCAAGTAAATAGTGTTTCACGCCAGCTGAGTGATAAATGGATATTATGATATCAAAATTGGTGATTTTCGAAACTGCTGTATATTGATTTGTTATTAACGCTGTAGATCACCCCCGCCATCTTGGTACGCACCTTCCATTGATTTACACGGGAATTGTTTTACTCATTTTATGACTCTCGGATGTAGAATATTTAAGTTCTGCTTTCACAAAATTTGTCTTGGTGGTTCTTTTGACTCTTGTATAGTTTTGGTTTGTGAAGTTTCTCCAAATATATAAGTATAATGTATTATTAATAGTTTGCTATATAAATCACAATATGTGAACGGGAAATTATACTGTTCCTGTATAAATTATTGCATTTCTATAAAGTAGCATGAGTAAAAGAGAACATGACTATGAACTAGGCGAAAACAGAAGTTAAAACTATACTCCTGAAAAGTATAAGACGAGTAAAACAATTTCCATATTAATCAATGGAAAGTGCATACCAAGATGGCGGGGGTGATCTGCAGCCTTAAGGATTTCAGCCGCATAAGTAAAATATAACATAAAGGTTTGATGCAACTGAAAGTTATGTAAATGAACATGTAATATTGAATTATGAAAGTGTAATCGATGAGCCAAATTGGAAATAGAGTAACGCTAGTCTGATCATGTAGCTATTAAAAAACAGTCCTAATTGTATATCAACAGATTCCAAATGTTTCATTGTGCTTACAGTATTCATCTTCTGGTAAGATCTGTTACGCTTCTTGTAATATGTAAACGATTGGTTTGCTAATCTAAGCATATCTTTATAGTCGGTAGTAGTTTAGATACTCTCCCAACATAGAGGTTAGATCGTAATAGTACCACTTAGTTCAACCTTTACAGAAACATGGTTGAAACGAGAATAACGATATTTTACACAATTTTCCAATATATATATATATAGATTTCCATATAAGAAAATCAATAATGCTTATTAGAATATAAACCATTTTGAAATATTTTCCCTCGCTTTTCCATATGCCAATATTACTAAAGGCAAGTAGGTTCCAAATGCAATTTTCTCCACTTTACCATTACTGTGGATTCTTTTAATGTCTGTAAACAAGTTGAACTTGTCCGCATGTCCGGTTTACAAAATCATAAGGACCAGGAACGAATAGTGCCGGTAATAAGTAGTGTACAGTACAAGTAGTTTAGCCTATCTCATTCAATAAATATCTCATTTGGTACGTTCTGCGGCAGACCGGTAGTAAGCAACATTGCTGAATTACTCATTAGCTTTCAATTGGTATGAACAATGATTATACAATATAAATAAAAGGTCAAGGTTTCCACTTCGAAACTGACATCCAGGATTTCCGCTGAAACTAAGGAACCAAGTACCATCTCCTTTCTGCAGCAGATCAGAGTCGTCATTCAGAGAGGAAATCCCAGTTCTATGTTGTCAACAATTTTAGCATCTAAGGCACTTCATGAAGTTTTTCGACTTTTAATTAACACAATTTCCTTATTCATTTGTGGTTTTTGAACAAAGGTTTCAAATCAAAAAAATATAATTTTAAATTTTATATGATACAAAGATTCTGAACCGTTTTATTTTCAAGGTAAACGTTATTTGAATTAAAGCAAATTATAATGTTTATATGACGTTATACTTTCTAAAAAAAATAATACATATTACGTCAGATAGTATTCAGTTTTAGCTTTATTTTCTGAGTAACGTAACGGTGAAATAACTTACCTGATTTTCACATTTCACCGTGAGACTGGAGTGGGATGATCAGGATGGTGAGAGAAAAAGATTTGACTACCACACTAGAAATAGTGAGGAGCTTGCGGTTACTAGTAAGTAGCATAACCTACTTGTAGTATATAGCGCCATTTGGAGTCAGATCTTCCCACAACGAACCAGTAAAAAATAAAAAAAAACTTTTTAAGGATATATTTTTCTTAAACAATTATTTGTAAAAAGTAAAAAATAATTGTGTTTATGCATGACTAAAAAGAAAAACTTGAAGCGCGCCAAATCAAGAATTTATAAAGTGACGTATATGAAAGCGCGCCCTTAGCTTTTCTTCTAGTCATGCATAAACAAAATTATTGTTTACTTTTTAGTACGAATTGTTTAAGAAAAGTATGTCTTTAAAAGATTTTTTTTCTTTTATTGTTTTTAATCCAAACCCTAAAATGTTCTGCAACCATCGAACGTCACAGCGTTGCAAGCTAGTATTTATGGGTAATATTAACGAACATATTAAAATATGCTTTTAAAATATATAATTGTATAGAAATACATGAAAGTAACAATATAATATCGTATTGTCACTGGACTTACGTCGCTGTGCAAAATTTTATCACTGTATGACGTCGGGAAATAAGTGAAATTTACGCTGCAAGATTTGAGGACATCACGCATACACTATGTGTTACGTTCTCATATACAGTCACTTTATAAGTTCTTGAATAGGAGCCATGATTTTCTTTTTACTCATGCGTTAGCAAAATTATATTTCACCTTTAGTACGAACTGTTTAACAAAAGTATGCCTTTAAAAAGGTATTTTATTATTTATTTTTTTAAGTTATTTCGGTGTTCGGGTAAATTTTCTCAAGCTAATGTTTTATGACTAAAATCCAGTCAAACGACATATCGTTGCAGGCTAGTATTTATTTTAGGAAAAAGAAGTCCATATTTAGAAAATAAAATATGCTTCTAAAATACAAAAATATACAGAAATATATAAAACTAAGTGGAATATTATATTGCTGTGCTGTGCAAAATTGCATTATTGTTTGACGTCGGGAAATGAGTTAAATTAACGTTACAAGATTTGAGAACACTACGAACCATTATGAACTAAAGGAAAGAATGTAAAAAGCGAAATTAATAGAAAGTTGAAACAAGTTGCGAGACACGAGAAATTCTTGCGCGAGAATACGCGAGATTATCACTCTCAGCTTAACCCCCTCTCGCTTCGCTTCTCGAATTATTTACTCTCGCCTCGCTTCTCACAGTTATATACCACCTCTCGCCTCACCTCGCAAACGCGAGGCGAAGCAAGCTGATACGCAAGAAATTATGGAACGTACAGAAGAAAGGCAACGGTTGCTCAGCAATAAAACTAAAGTAAATGCAAACCACTTGAGTAATGCGAAACGTAACGGCATACGCAGGGTTTGAAACAAAAAGCAAAAATACTAGTATGTGATGCACAAAGTGCAGTAGATAGAGGAAGACGGTAGACAAATAACATAAGATATCTATACAAAGTGCTGGAATTCCTAAACTCGTTATGAAATTGCTATCAGCCGTGGACAGGAAAAGTTAAAATTGAACGTCGTGATAGGTCTTCAGGTGAGCGTAGAGAAAAGAAAATACATCATAAAAAGCCATAAACGGAGAATGAAGAAAATAAGCACATAACGATTGATTATGAGATCATAGAAAAAACTAACATCAACAAATATAAATAATTGGGAGCATATGTAACAAGCAAGAACGACATCACGGAAGAAGTAAATAACGGACAACGCATTTCTATTAATTCCAAAAGCTTCTAATCTTGAGATCAATATCAAGAAAGTATCAAGAAATACCAGTAATACTTTATTGTTGCAAAAGTTGGAGAACGAGCTTGGCATATACACGTAATCGCATATGTTTGAAAATAAAGGTTTTTGAAAGATATACGGGTCGAAACGGAACGAAATAACCGGAGAGTGGAGGAGGCAGCATAGCGAGGTACTCCACATACTGTGCAATTCACATATGTAAGAATAATAAAATCACGACGGCTAAGATTGGCCTGTAAAGTATCTAAGATGGCAGGAAAGCTAAGATTATATTCGATCAGGGTTGGTAAGCTAGTAGCAAATAGTTCGTTGGGAAGACATTATTATAAGGAACCTTCCACAAAGGTGTTTGTGCTGAAAACTTAATTTTGGTCAGGATAGAATCCAATGACGATCATTTGTTGCTACGGCGATTAACCTCCCGAGGACTGTGTGAATTTTGTTACGTGGACTACTGGGTTGGGGTTTCGACGCCCCAACAGATATTTGTGTTTTTTTCTAAAGTAAGTTAATTCGAAAGTGTTTAAATATATGTATTTGTATTTACAGGGTGTCCGAAAAATCACGGAACCCGCTGTTTAGGACCATATAACTCAAAAGGTAAATTGAATGAGAAAAAAACTTTCTTCGAAGATAAAGCTCTGGTCCTTGTAGTCCTTGAGCGCCCCCGCGCTCATATAGGCCCATCTGTCTCCTCAATGTAATTGGAAAAATATTTGAAAAAGTCATAATAAGTAGATTGTAAGCAGCAAGAGAGGGGCTAGAAGACGATAACAATCAATTTGGTTTTAGGAAAAGTAAATCGACACAGATTGCGGTAAATAAGTTTTGTAAGGGAGGCGAAGGGCGAATATGTAGTGGCAATATATATTGATATTAGGGGAGCGTTCGGTAACCTATGGTGGCCAGCTCTGTTCAAGAACATGAACAGGTTGAAAATACCCAATTATTTAGTGAGAGTACTTAGGGACTATTGCGATAGTAGAATATTGAACCTCTGTGCTCCGGGTGAGAAACTAACAAGAACACCAAATAAAGGGTGTCCGCGGGGCTCTGTATGTGGGCCAATATTTTGGGATATCTGCATAGACCCCTGCATAAGAGAATTACATGAAATGAGGGAAGTACACTCCGTTGTCGCCTATGCGAATGATATTGCAATTCTGGTAGATGCGGATTCCAGAAGAGAAATAGATGGAAAAGCTAAAAACATAATGATAAGAGTCAAACAATGGAGTGACAACAACAAACTCACTATATCTACGAGAAAAGCTAAATACATGATTTTTAAAAGCAAAAAGAAAGAAATCATATCATAAAATATAATAATAAATCAATAAAGAGAGAAAAATCATTTAAATATTTAGGAATCACAATAGATGAGAAATTTAATTTTTGAGAACACAGAGAAAATATTAAAAATAGAATAGTTAAAGTTGGAAACAAGTTGACGACAATAGCAAACAATAAATATGGCTTACAAATACGATTATTGAAACTATACAATAACCAAATCATTAATGCAATAGGAACATATGGGGTCAGTGTATGGGCCTACAGATTAAATGAAAATAATAAATTGGCAGAGGAGATAAAAGGAGCGCAGAGGAGGGTCTTGCTTAGACTCTCTGGAGTGTATAGGACGTTGCCGGGAGTGCCCTTGAACATCATCTTGGGAGTTGTACCTCTCCACCTGGAGTTTATTAGAACAGCAACACTATATTATCATAAAAAGAGGATTTAAATAGGACAACAAAAATTTTGGGTGACATAATAAATTCAAAGGAGGAAATTCAGAACAAAATAGTAGAGAAATGGCAACGATATTGGGAAAGAAGCACAAAATCAAGAAGGTTGTTCAACATCATCGACAATGTTTCAGAACGACTAAGATGGAAAGAATGGAACCCATCTAAAGGAATGGTACAGTTTTTAAGTGGCCATGGGCCGTACAAGCAGAAGCTATATGAGTTGGGAATAATGGATACTCCAAACTGTGAGTGTAGACAACTATCCACTCCTGAGCATGTAATCCTTGAGTGCCCCCGCGATCGGACAGACCCAAATGGAAAAGAAAGACAACAAATAATAGACCTAAGAGCCGAACTGAACAACAGACCCTTGGAAGAGTTAATAAAAGATGAACAAGATAGAAACTCCCTGGATAGCCTGGCAAGTAGGATCTCATACATCCGCCTACAAGAATTTGTAAATAGGAATCAAAATATAAATAACTAATTTGACGGTTAGAGTGGCGTAGGAAATGTAAAATAGGATACCTTAATGAAAAATACTGTTCTGTGACGTGTGTTGAGGGACGGACGTCGTGACGTTTCGTTGGAGTCGTTCGTGTCGTGTGCGTGAAGTAACAAATGGGATTGAATGAGCCTAAAATGGGGACAAGTGGAAGAAAAAAAATGCGGTTTCATACGAACTTTGTGGATTTTCAATCTTATCTACGGTTATGGTCTGCTTAAATACCCCCTGAAGGAAGTGTGAAAGTGCGTGATGCAGATGTGGAACTAAGCGGGTAGAAATAAGGTCACCCCCAGAGCGCTGCCAACCACTGGTATGGACAGCACAAACTCTGGATGGAGATTGATCATATTTTAATATGTGTAGAGTTGTGATGCGAGTTTGGTTTGAAAGAAGGTGATGGTGCGGAGAAGAAGAAGACGAGGAGGAGGACCCCCGGATCATCCCCAATCAGAGTATATGAGGGGGGAATCCTGCTGCTAGTTGGCGCAATTCCTCAGAAGCTAATTCTCCTGAATTTAAGAGTGAATGAGATGGATTAATGATGTTACTTGTTTTAAATGTTTTTGTATAAAATTAAGGGATTAGACAGTTAGGATGTAGGGGATGGAGGGAACTCAAAAACATGAACTATGTAAATAACAGAATAATCTTTGAACCGACAAGCAACTAAATTTAAACATAGGAACAGATAATAAAGGACAACTAAAACTAAATAACTAAGGGTAAATTAAATCACAAAACAAAAAATTAAATTCAATCAAAGTTAGTATGAATGGAGGAAAAGTGATAAGTAGGATACAAATAAAAATCATACTAAACAAACATTTTGCATTAAAATAATAAATAAATTAAACCATCTAAATAAAAGTTAAACTAAACAAAACATAACATAACACAAACAAGTCACTCATGAATGGAAATGACGCAAATCTATATGTATTGTTTTATACCTACCATGTAAAATAGAGTAAATTAATTCACTCCCAACGCGGAACAAAGACCCAGGTTTGTCCACCGGGAACTGGGCTAAAAAGAAACATCCCGGATTCCACCTTTATAAATGCAAAATCAGGTCCTTGTGGCTCCATGCCTCGACGCCGCGTCAGGGGTCGAGACAGGGGGACAAGTGGGGATGGCCCACCCCAAATTCCACGGAGAACACCTTTAGCTCAATGATGTACTTCAGACACGCGAAGTGGATTTGGTGCAAACATTGCAAAGAAGTGGAAGTGGTATGAGGGTCGATAAATACAAAAAAATCCGCTGGCGGCCAGCAAGAAATACTGTTGCTCCCCCAGCCCACCAGCCGGATAGCCGCTGTTCTTAGGCGGATATGCGATACAGGGTCTGTCCACCGGTGTACCGACGGCGTATATCGACATGGCGGCTGTCCGCTACTGTACGTCGGTGGACCACATCGAACTCACATCGTCGAGATATTTACAACGATACCTCAACCACCTTTGTATCCTTAGTAGTGTGTGGGTTGGATGTTGACAACAATCAGAAAAGCATAGAGACGGACAAGTGATTATAGGACTTGGCAACAGATTCTGCTGAAACTTAAAATGTGTGATACATTAAATAACGTTTTAAAACCGATACTACCAACAGGGATAATCTACAACAGAATTCAAAGCAAAACTATTTTAAAGTGACCCAGAAGTCGATTTGCGGCTTCACGTCCAGAAGTACATTAAACAAAGGCCAAGGGTGACAACATCTATCTATATGACACTGACACTTGTATGCCACTTTCAAGCTGCGATAGTAAATGAACTGACGCATGTAGCGTTATCGTTTTTTAGAATTGTGTGGTCGAAAGGCACATAAAAAAACGTGATATTTGTTGACTTGTAAAGACAATCGATGAGCAACAGTTTAATAGTCGACCTCTCAAGTGAACATTAGAGCACACAGTTTGCATCACAGATCGTAATGGAAAGAACATTTTAAGCATGCAGACTATTCTCGTTTGAATTTTTTATGGTCTTTAGGCACCTACGGTTCAGGCCGGGATAGGGAAAAGATTCGGGAAGGTGTGACTATGTTAAAGGTGCCATTCCGGCATTTGACTGGTGTGACTGAGGAAAACGCTTGAAAAACCTGTCAGGATGGTCGGCCGTTGTGATCGAACCCAGGACCTCCGTAATGCTACGCCAACGCTCTACCGCTGAGCTACGGCGACTCAGTGAACATATTCGTGCTGAAAGAGGTAATATGAACACTAACGACAACAACGCCTCCAGTCCGCGTGGGAGTATGATCTTTGGTCAGTCAATACGGAAATATCTGCGTCTTCTGACGAATCGGGTTTCTACTTTACAGAATAGATGGCTGTGACACATGGAGTCAAGACAACGAGACCCAACACTCAGACAAGCTAGTTAAACGAACACAGTATAACGGTGACAAAGTTCACATGTAGTATATCTGTTATGGCCTGCTAACAAACGTTTTGGACAAAAGTTTTGACGCATGTCTATAACCAATTTTTCCTATTTCAAAAATTAATATAGTGAAATATCGTATATTTCTGTTGATTTGGAGAAAAATATCACATAATGCTCCCATGTGGAAGATACTGTTCTGATTTGTAGCAAAAAGATTGTTATATTTGAAAAACATATTTCTCTTCAACAAAATAATCCAAGTTCGAAAATCGCAGTAAGTTGCATAGTTCCTTCGTTTTATCATAGAGAGGATTACTTTTGTAACTCAACTTGAACCATTTATCCTAATTTTAATTATCGTTTCTAGACTCAACACGCGGAAGGAAAGTCTCTGCGAATTTGGGAAATATTCCCTCAAAACATGCGTATAACATTTGTCCATAACTGTACCAACTGATAAGATATTCATTGTCAATGACTAGCTGACAATAGTCATTGACAATGTGCATCCATACACTTTGGAATTAGTTCCTGTCTATGGATGTGCACACTGACAGGAAAACGTTTCGTGATTGGTTCGAGTAACACAAATGTGACTTGACCGTACTTGATTGGCCGGAGAAATAACCTGATCTAAGTCTCATCGAGTATTTATGGAGCATAAAGCTCGTTTGGATCGAAATATCAGATATGCTGAACCACAACTTCATAATTTCAGATAACTTGGTGCTGCTGTCTGAATGGTAATTTGTGCCTGCACCTACTTTCCAGCGTTTTATTGAGTCCATGTTTGTCTGCCTAGGCAGTGTCATAAGAACTATTCTTGTTACTATCGCGTGGCTACATTATTTTTTTTTTACAACTGTCTATTATTTCACATGTTTTTTTTTAAACTTAAAATGAGTTCGCTGCTAAATTATGATTATCGTAAGTTCACTTTTGAGTTTATGTATTTATAACAACGTTCTATTTTCTACCTTATTTGTTTCCTTCAACTATTCCGTGTAGACGCAGACAAATGTTACACGAAATGAACATGTGGACAAATATTTATGTAGAGGAATTCTAATTAAGGTACATTAAAGTTTTCGTACCTTCTGCCTAAATGGTAGCAGCTTTTTAAGAAAGGAATATCTTCCAAAGATATTTCAAGTGTGACCTAGTGTGACGTCCAAAAGGTAATAATTTTCCATTTTAATTCAACCATTCAGAATTACAGAGCTGCAAAACTATTAGATATTCAACATGACCGTGTATTTCAGAAGTAAACTAATCTAAATATCGATTATCAATATGTTAGCGAGAACACTACTTCAAGTTTTTGACATTCGTTTTTCTTATGAACACAACTTATTCTTTTCTCTTGAAAGAAATCTTCATTTTATTAAATGTTTCCAAAGCGAATAAACAGTCGAATTAATCTCAGTGCTTTTCTCTCTCGGAACTGCAATTTAATGCGATTTATTAGCCAGGTTTCTTACAAAAAAAAGTAATACGTCTGCGAGTTAGGATGGGAGGAGTGAATGAATTGGGGAAGAAATACCTACCATCTCACCAGATAACGTACGAGAATTTGTTGAAATTGATTCTGTTGTTCAAAGGCATTCAACTCGTTTCTCAATCTACAAGCATTGGATAGAAGTAGGCTTTCATTGATGTCTTCTCTTCATCTTCTCTTTCACTTCTTTCCTCCCCTGCCTCAGCTCTCTAATTTCTCCCTCTCCTACTTCTCTCCCTCATGTTCTTCTTAGATGAAATATTCGTGGTTTATTAAGGAGGTGTAGCTCTTTATCCCAATCTTCTTCGAAGAAAACTGGATATATTCATCTCCACTGATAGGAACTACTACATGTATTCACCTCTTCTACCCACCAAATTTCTCATCCCTTTAGAACTACCTCAACCTATCCAAACATCCTGAAATACAGCCAAACGAGATTGAAGTATCTGACCTCTTGGATGCAATGTTTCTATCGTGTAGACCCAATTAGAAATACTTTCTGGATGAAGGTTGTAATCTGTGATAAACATTATTTCCTACTAAGCCAATATCTTGACAACTATTTCAGGTGCTACATGAAAAACTCTATAGAAAGTTTTTTTTTCTTTAAATGAAAATACATTACAAACAACAGCATATTAAATGTTTCTTGTTCCTTTCGCGTCTGGGAATAGATGTAGCTGGACTACTATTGCGTTACTTAAGAGAAAGGAATTATGTCTGTTGAGTAACAACTGTTGAAGCGATGGTACGTTGTCAGGATTTATGTAGATTTCACGGCGCACATATTGTAACGATCACATGTATCGAACACCTTTTCATTTAGGTGGCTAATGATATTGAATTCTTTCGAGTACGAGTAGCAAAGGTATACCAGGAATACAATAATTCAAGACAGACATCAGTGGCACGTCAGCAATATGAGAGTCGACAGACATGCAAGGTATGTAGGTGACTAACAATGATCGTAAGTTACGATTCGTAACCGCCCAACGAAAGGGAAAGTTGCATCACATCACAGATGAAGCTAGTGGTGTCTGAACACACCAGCCGAGCCATTATTCACCATACCATGCTTTTTATTTTTAAGTTTGTACTCATCAATTAATACGGCTACCATTGTTGAAACATGGAACTGAAGAACTAGGCATTGGAAGTTGATGATTAACGCTACGTTGCTGTTTCGAATGGAACGTTTCAGCTTGTGTATGGGGGAATCAAAGGATCCATTCTATTAGTGAGACGCTGTGTATGCAGGCTGGTAGCAGGTGAAAAATGTTGTAGACTTTATTTTGTATAGGCCATTTTTAGTAACTTTGATTTCGGCTCGTCATGATTATGAATGCAATGCTAGTTAAAATTCACATCTATGCCTCACCCAGTATTCGAACCCGGGACCTTCGATTCCCTAGCTTAGCGCCCCAACCTACATTTTTACCAGGTCGGATGGTAGCCGCTGTGTAATATTGTGGTATATGTTTTGGTGGAGCTCTGAAGTCAGTTTATACAGATACCAATCCCGTTGCAAATTATTTTAACTTCTCTACGAAAGTAATCATTCTCAGAGGAGATATATTGGGTGCGGCAGCTCAGTGGTAGAGCGCTTACTTCTGGTGTTTGGAATCGTAGTTTCATTCCTTGCTCATGCAATGTGGGCTTTGTGGTGGACAAACACCGTATCCGTGGGTTTCCTCGGGGTTCTCCCGTTTCCTCCCACTATCTTAATTCCACCTATTCACATTTGTCATCCATCAGGGGAAAGTGTCTTAAAAATCTTATTCAATTCATAGAAAATCGTTATTCCAAACAGAGAAATGCAAACTAGAATACTGAAGGATGCCAACTGTTTGCTTGTTGAATACAACCGATTTCTGGTACTTCTTTGACTCCCGAGCTGATTTGATTTGAATCCCCATTTACCATTGATTCCTATATATTTTCCTTGTCAAAGTTGAAAATGCGCATTCATCGTGTACCGCAACTAGGAGGAAGCCTTTCATTGAATATAGTAGTCGAGTAATATACGATTGTGTATAATTTGTATATTAATGTTATAAAAGATCATCATGTTGATACGTACAACAAAGTAATATATTAACGTTTAAACATTTTTACAACAGCTGTATTTTTGTTTTTTCAGTACCATTATTGATTGTCTGAAAATAATTGTTCGTATTGAACATTTGAAATATATTCTTACAAAAGTAGATGGTGAAGGAAGTATACGATCTGGTAGAAACTACGATCCAAGTGAGACAAGCGTGCGATCCTCTTATGTTGACTGGTTGGCAGCATTGAATTGAATGAACTAGTTAGTTGTGAGAAGAGAAAGAAGTCGAGCGTTCACAGTACACAATATAAATACTGACAGCTAATGAAATAATGCTTCAAGCGTTGAATGATAGAATGACTTCAGCTCATATATTAGACTGTATATCTTGTTACTTACAAGTCATTTAACTATAACTTAGAGTGCGTCTGTTTCTTAAACGTTTAAATACGAACATTATTTTCGATGAGTTTGTAAGATAACGAAATAGTGAGTTGTAGGATAAGCTGACCATTCGTTCCTGATTTTAGGCATCAGTACCCAAAATAGCAATTCTGTCCCCGGCTGTTTTGATCCCCAGTTTTGTTCCCAATTCCAAGAAACTGTAAAATAGCAATAATAATGCCACAATCCAAGGAATATTTTGCCAGCAAAACTCAGTTCCACGTAGAAATGTAAGTACCTGACCACTACCGGTCGCCAAATATCAAAGATAATGACATTCCCTTACATTAACCTTCAAATATTTATTGAACTATCATTGTTTACCGGGCAGCAATTATGAAGTATTATTTTCATTCATGAACTCCATATGAGCAGAGAAAAGGTCGCAAAAAATTTAGTCCATGTAGGAAAAGTTAGTAATAAAAACAAACTAATATTTCGCGTGAAACCTTCAGTGAACAACTTCAAGAGAATCCCGAATTACTGAAGAGGATCCATTCCAGTGATAAATAAAGCGAGCATAACCTAGTATTACATTTATCTCAGGTGGAGTAGATAGGTTGAAGAATTAGTATATACATTAGACATTTATGTAGCATTAGTATATACATTTATGTTACAATAAAGTCACCATCTTCTCCATGCTCGTTTTGGGGACATGTAACGAAACAGTACACTTTGCCATATATATGAGAAACATGCACAAAGGAGGCTTCATGCGTAAGTAAATCCAACTGATTTTAATTAACTTAGTTTTCATCCGATATTATACCTCGACACATTTTGTCGTAGCACAGTTGGCAACCTTGCTTGCTTCAAACGCTGAAATCATTTGTTCGATATTCATCCATGGTGCCTCCCTTGACACTAGCTCATATCACTGTCCCTTCTTTCACTTTCCTACTTTCTTCTCCAGTGTTACTTTTCGTTCACGTCTATTTGGATAGAGTGTATATCAGTTTAAAATAATTGTTTATATAATTGTAAAACAAAAATAATTCAGAAATATTATTCTCATACTAACATACAAAAGAGAAAAGTTTGGCAACAGCACGATTAGATAAACCATGAGTATACGACAGTATATATCGAAAACAACTTCGAGCAAATATTTCAAAATTGATTGCATTGGGTCGAATTCAATATCAGCATTTTGTATTTACAACTGGTATTCATATTGCAATGCATATTCTAGTAAAACTATCTGTCTTATTTGATTTAATATTCACTAGTATTTCAATAACTGCAGAAAAGATTGAGAATAATTTCGGAATCTTAATAAAATAATCAAAAAGTTTTCTACAAAATGCTTATGGAAACACTGTTTTCTACCAATAAAAGAAATACTCCCAGAGGTGTTATCGTAAAGGAGAACCTCATAATGTTAGATCATAACCCGAGCAAGCAAGAGTTTGATCTGGAAATGATTATTGATCTCAGTGGAAACAAAAGGGTTCAATGGTCTTTAGAGATCTTAATTCATCTTTTAATGTTACGTTTTCATTCTTCGAATTCTGTTCTTACGCCTTTTAAAGAAAATTGGTGCTATTCAATAACTTGTTCAGAAAATAGAGTTTTTATGATCTGGTTCTTTTATACTTAGAATATTTAGTTGTTTAGTTGGAATTGTTACTTTAAAAGAATAATAATATTAATTTTAAAATAAATGAAATTTGAAAAAACTTTTGTGTAAAGTTTTATTGCTTTAAAAAAAATAATTACTTGCTGCTAACTGGAATAATAATAAAGTGTTTATGGCATTAAAAGGTTTGACAAATATTTTTATGACCCGTTATTTATACATTACAATAAAACTAAAACTTTTTGAAATAATTATATAAAACTATAATCCTTTATAAGGCCGCTAAGACATTTCGTTCAAAATTTTAAGTATTGAGAGTAAGAACTTGGATTATTTGTTTTATTCTAGTATATGAATACCATAAGAATGAAAAGTTAAAAGACTCAATAAAAAATTCACATTCTCAATGCTTTATTTTCAACGAAGGGTGAAATGTTAGGGATGTTAACAAACTAAACATGTACGCCATAATTATTTTTCTCCGCAATCAATGTTCTTCTTTACATAAGATAAACACATTTACATGTTAATATATTAAGCATTTACATTAAGCACACATGAAGGATTTATATATTTTAAAATGTTAATACATTTTGAAATAGAACTGTTTTTAGTAAGTACGAAAGTTTACAATAAAATACAGAACAATGGAAGCTCTCAAAGCAGACTATTTTTGACTGGTTAAAGGCGAGATAATGCAGTAATTGCATTATCATGTAAATTTCGTGATAGAATCTTACCCAATTTATTCAATTAACTGTGCAATTGAGTTTCGCTCTTATGCTCGAATGTCTCTTACGATGTAGCGGGCTAAATCGTGGTGATGTTTCGAGCACCGAGATCTCTTTGTGGGGAGACGTGTACCTAAAGCCCTAGCTTTAACCTATGGGCCAAGTGACCAAACTCAGGTATTTAGTGTAATTTTGGGATACTTATTTTCTTTTTCACCACAGTTGTATGGATGTGTAAGGATACAAAAAAAAAACGATTGCCATCTATTCAAAATGGCTCCCAATGAAAGATGGCGGATTTGACTTTTTTACAAAGTGTTATATCTCTAGAAGTATTGGTCCGATTTCAAAGATCCTTTTTGAAATGAAAGTTTTAAATATGGTTTATATTTGACGTTATCAGAAATATTTTGATAAGAGCAACTGTTAATTAGTAAATTAGCGTTCTTTTTGACACCAAATCGTATTTTTTTATTTTCTCATGAATTTACAAGAAACTTACACATCCAAGAAGATAATGTTTCGAATAAATATTGTAGCCTAAACTCCGATTTTTAATTTGGTACATTACACTTTCTGGTTTCTGGCTTGAAATGTGTGTAAAACGAATTTCTTGCAAACAGATGTAAAATGAACAAAGAAAACACAAATGTGAGCTGCATCAACTCAGAACCTATACATGAATTATGTAGTCATATCTCCCTGGTTGCTATCTTTTCTGCAGAACGTTATTGGAGATTCGTCACCTCGAAAGTGTAAATTAGTATGGTCCATTGCACAAGACGTTATATATGATATTTCCAAAGGTACGGTTTTGACTTCAAAATATGTCCTATCAATGATAGTGAAGACTTTGACCAAGATAGTGAGATTATTTCGATTGTTATTGCCAAAGTTTATGGATGTAGCTACTCTTAACTTTTGGAAATGAATACGGCATCGATATGAAGAAACTGGAAACTATCCATGAAGGTGAAATACCTCTACCAAGCAACATTCACTTCAATACGCTATGGCAACATAGACAGTTTATTGGATAGTTAGGCGACAATATAATGTACAGGAGCGGTCTGTCAGTTCATGGATCGGATTCACGATAATGAATAGGAATAATGTAGCTTTTAGGCGGGCACCGTTGCGTACTTGCCGTGTATAAACAAGCCTGCAACAGACATGTCGACTGTTCATGAAATTTTGAGACAGTAGGTAAAGATTAAGTCACACCATGAGCTCGAACACATACTACTGATACTTGATCAGACTATCTTTGCAAAAGCTGATGAAATTGTTTGGTGCTGCCAAACGATATTTTGTACGTGTTGATAATGATATTATGGATTGCATACAACCTCTTACCAACTTTCTATCATTGGTAAGCTGTTTGGCGATGCTGGATTTAATAACACGGCAATGGAAATTGTCACTTATTTCACAGAATTCTATAAGGAATGTTCTTCAAGGAAATCAATACAATTGTGTATTATATGAGGCATTCATACGAATCATCTGACGACAATTTCTAGATTACTTGAAATTAGATTCTCCTGATGATTTTCCAAAATTGAAGACTGTTGATAAACTGATACAACAATTATGTGATAAAATATGCAACGAAACATTCAAAGGTATAATAGAAAACCTGGTAAATGTAATGGACAAGTTGGAAGGTTAATATACTTTCTAAAGAACGACAAACAATGAACCTGTGTCATCATTCTGGATGACTTATCTAGACTTAGTAGAGCTATTAATCCGAGGTCACCGAGAATATAACTATTCATGTTTTATATACAACAAATGATCCTCTGGTGTTCTGCTATAGACAAAATATACTATCATCGATATTTGTCTGTAACTTTGCAAAAATTTCTGCTTTGGATGAAAATATACCTAAAATAAATAAGTACTTGATAGATGGACGATTTTCCGTTCAACTGGGATCACAGAAGTCATTTTCTCACATTCCTGTAGATCAAACGTCCATCATGGGGTTTCCCTGAAGGACACAGTGAACAGATATACGCATACTTGAGGAGATACTAAAAGATTCAGTTTAAAAGCAGGTACTGTTGAGAAATGCTATATAACTTCTGAATATTGTGCATCAGTTCTGAGGTAACTACGAGATAATCTGAGTATAATAAATAACACCTCGTTTTCCCATTCTGATCTACATAGACTCATCTACAGTTCAATTGTGGGAGAATGAATGGACTAATCCACTTGACGAAAATCCTACAGATATAATAAACTTAACAGGAAGTACAGTACCACCTGATG
>JAGDQP010014755.1:0-17185 GCA_022664845.1 Lepisma saccharinum | reverse complement strand
ACTTTTGCGATTTCGAAACACCTAGTGGTAAAGAGCACGTACTTTGAACACTAAGACATACAGAAATACATATGGGTATCTCCGGACGGCAAAACTCTCAACCAGATCGATCACGTATTAGTAGATAGACGAAGACACACCAACATAATGGATGTTAGGTCGTACACAGGAGCGGAAGGTGACACCGACCATCAATTAGTGATCGCAAAAGTAAGGGAAAAGTTATGCATCGCGAAGAGAGAAAGCAAGGGGTCAAGACAACTGAAATTCGAAGTTAAACGATTAAGACACAGTTTTATAATCGACGGCAAATCTTGTGGTTAGGGCTAAGCTGAGGCCAAGTCATATTTCGCCCAATCGGCGTACGCAAAATTAACCTCAACTTAGCCCTGACCAGAAGCTTAGACATCGATTGTAAAACTGCGGGTAAATAATCCGAGCATAAAACCAGAATACCAACTCGAACTCTCAAATAGGTTCGAATTCCTAGCCGACTCGAGTAATAATAATTATATTAATAATGAAATTGATGTAAGATGTGGGAGGCAATTCGTGAAACAATTAACAGCGCAGCAAAGGAACGTGTAGGTGAGAAGAAACAACAAAAAACAAACCTTGAAAAATGCATTAAGTTTCATGAAAAACGAAAACAAGCAAGGCAACGATGGCTAAGTAATAAAAGGGAAGCAAATACCAACCGCTACAGTAACGCGAAACGAAACGCCACACTCGGGTTCAGAAACAAAAAGCAAGAATATCTGACGTAGAAGATTCAGGAGAATGAGGAAAACGGGAAGTAACATTCGAGATCTATACAAAGGGGTAAACTCGTTAAGAAAAGGTTACCAGCTGAAGTTAGGAATGATTAGAAATGAACGTGGAGATCTTCAGGCGGATCCAACTAACATTGTCGATGTGTGGAAAAGTTATTTCGACAAACTTCTTAATGTACACAACGGGGAACAAACAAAGGAATTTGAAAACAATACCGGAGAACCGTGGATTCCCGAACGTAGCGAGATCGAGATGACGGTAAAGAATTTGAAAATATTCAAATCACCATTAATAGACAATATTCCAGCCGAGTTAATTAAAGCAAAACAAACGGCACTAATCAAGGAACTACATAAATTGATAAGTGCTATATGGAGAAAGGAGAATTTCGAAAGGAATGGAAAACCTCAATAATAGTTCCGATTTACAAAAAAGGCTATAAATCGGACTGCAATAATTACCGCGGAATTTCGTTAGTTTCAAACTGTTAGAAGCTATTAAGTAATATTCTGTTAACACGCCTAAGTGTATATGTAGATGAAATAATTGGAGATCACCAATGTGGATTTAAAAGAAATAGATCCATGTTGTACCAAATTTTCTCCTTGAGAAAAATTTTGGAGAAGAAATGGGAATACAATTGGACGGTTCAAAGGCTATTCATTGATTTTAAGAAAGCATATGATTCTATCAAAAAGGGAAAGTTATTCAGTATCCTGATACGATTTGGAACTCCGAAAAAAAATGGTTTAACTAGTGAAGATGTGTCTCAGCGACCCCATAAACAGAGTACGGATAGGTAATAATATGTCAGATAGTTTCAAGATTTACAACGGATTGAAACAAGGCGATTCCTTGTCACCACTACTGTTTAACTTGGTGCTAGAATATGCGATTTTAAAAATTAAAGAGGACAAAAAGGGACTATCAATGAATGGTTTGAATCAACTCTTCGAATACGCAGATAATGTAGATTTAATACTGATCCACTACAAAGCAACACCGATCTCTTAGTAGAAGCGTGCGATGAGATAAGTGTATAGGTAAACATAGAGAAAACAAAATACATGAGAACAAGCCAAAACACAGGTAACGAAGGAAATAAAACATAAGAATTAGGGGTTAGATCATAGAGAAAGTAATCAAGTTTATATATTTGGGAGCATATGTAACAAGCAAAAATGAACTCACGGAAGAAATAAAAAGTCGCTTAGTATTGGGGAACGCATGTTTCTATTCAGTCCAAAAACTTCTAACATCGCGATTAATATCAAGGAAATTGAAATTGAAAATATACAGAACGGTTATTTTACCGGTAATACTTTACGGTTGCGAAAGTTGGAGTGCGGCCCTAGCAGATGAACATAAATTACGTGTATTTGAAAATTAGGTTTTGAGAAAGATATACGGGCCGAAACGGGACGAGATGACAGGCGAGTGAAAGAGACTGCACAATGAAGAACTCCACGGACTGTACGATTCACCAGATGTTGCAACAATAATGAAATCGAGACGACTAAGGTCGGCAGCCCATGTAGCTTGGAAGGGGGGAAAACGAAGATTATACTTTATCCTTGTTTGGAAGACCGGATGAAAGGAGACCATTGGGAGACCGAGACGTCGTTGGGAGGACAATATCAGAAGAGATCTTCGAGAAGTAGATGTTCGTTATGAAAGTTGGCTTGATATTGTCCAGAAATGAAACCAATGGCGAACATTTGTTATTGAGGCGATGACCTTGCGAGTTCCATAAGCCATAGAAGTAGTTAGTTAGTTCACTGATCTTTGGGACCTTGGAGTCTGATCAACCCCAACGGATCGATGAGAAAGCTTGCAAGGTTGTGTTGGGGGAACACTTGGAAAGTCTGATTTACCGAAAGATGGAAATATTTCTTGATCTGCCACTCTAATTGATGGGATGGCATTAATTCGAAAGGTGCATGAAGAAAATATAACTTTTGATGATATATCTCATACACTCCTGAATCAGGTCTTAAACGTTGGTTATTTATTACAGCATCAGAATCGATATAGTATTTGTCACTTATAAATGGCCAGTCGATCTAATCTGCTGAACGTCTCAGCAGAGGCTCGGAGGAAGGAATTTTCTTCAAGAATATCAAAATATGTGAAAGGATTATTAAATAGAGGCGTCTTCTTCAAAGCGATAGTAGTAGGGATTAACTAACAAAGTTCCTTGTTGAAGGTTGGAAACAAGAAAAGAAATGGAAAAAGGTTGGTGAAAAGACATTGTATGGTACTTACTGGAATACGGTACGTGTGTCAAAATTACTGTTAGCATTTTCCAGAAATTGGAAAATCTTGCTTTTTCCCAAGAAGAAGCAGATACTCGGATGATGCTATATGTGTACAACTATAAGAAATTCTGCTATGGAAACTCAAAAGTTTGTTTGTGTTTCTGATGCCCCTTTTTGTTGGTCTTGTCCTATATAGTTCGGCGGCGGAAAATTGTCGGGGGGGGGGGGCAACTTGTATATCAAACGCGGTACAAATGGTCGATCCAGAATAATAAACATTAAAAAACTTGCTTCTAGCGTTGGTTCTCGTGTTAAATCGCCGTTATGTGGTTTACATGCATGAACAGGTTGTGATACAATCAGTGCATTCTCTGGACAAGGCAACTCAAACCTTTCAAACTTCTACAAACCAATTATGGGTTTGCTCTATTTTTTTCAATATTAGAAAGCCAGTTTGCATTATTCAACGATGACCACAATTTCATCCAAAAGTTTTCACGCCCGTTATATTCATGGCAATGTAATATGAAAAACATAAATGAACAACGATATCAAATATTCCGAAACCGACAAGATGAAGTTGAAACAACAAGCTTTCTCTATGTGGAGACCATCTTTGTCAACATTCTATACATTCAATAAATAAATGCTGCATAAAGATGGACTGGCTAGCGTCAAATGGATGACAGGAACATCAGTATCTGAAGCAGTGTAGGAGTTTCTTAGTTGTTTCTGTTCTAGGCCTTGCCAACTATTATCATGCATTTGTAATATAAATCAGTTAAAATGCACTGACACATGTAGCCTGAGTAAATGTGATAATATGAATGAACACGAGGAAAGGTTTGAAGATATAAACTTTTATGAATATTATGAAAGTGATGATGATAATGATATATAAAACTTTTATAAAAAGGTACACAATAGTATTTCTTTCACATGACAACAAATTACGTTAGAGTTAACATTCTACAGTAACTTAGTGACTTGAAAATAGAAAAGTAACGGAAGTAAAATTTGTTTAATTCGGAATTTTAAAGTTAACATTTGTCAAATTTGATTGACCACCATTTCAAGCCTGAAACAAAAAGGTTTAATATACCAAATTAAAGATAGGAGTTTAGGATACAATATTTATTCGAAACATTTTCTTCTTGGATGTCAAGGTTTTTGGTAAATTAATAAGAAAATAGTTATTCATAAAAATTACGAGATTAATTCCTGTTTTACCAATTAACGGTTGCTTTTATCGAAAAAGCGAAGGTAACTTCAAATGTAGGTCATATTTAGAGCTTTCATTAAAAAACATATCGTTGAAATCGGAGCAATACTTCTAGAGATATTGTCGTTCAAATATGTCAAATTCGCCATCTTGGATTGGCCGCCATTTTTAATAGCTACCACTTTCAGATGGCAATCATGTTTTTTGTTATCCTTACACACCCATACAGCTGTGGTGAAAAGGAAAATTAGTACCACCAAATTATACCAAAATTTTGGCTGGCCCATAGACCGTTTGTGTTTGCCAAAAATATGTTAGAATATGGTCTAAAGGAAACTTTATTTTCTCTAATCAACAGTTGATTAAAACGAATAATATTGCCAGCATCGAGAAAAAAATGTATAACAATCCTACGGCATCACATACTTCCCTATTAAACTGTTTCTTTGTAGTAAAAAACGAGTTATAAGCTTTAATCGTTTTATTAATATTAGAAAATACAATATGATTACTTGTTATTTAGAGAATTTAGAACATCAGTTAATCAATCTTGATTATTTTGTTGTGGCCAGAATCTATTTTATTCCTGAACATTTCGTAAGTTCTCGGCCAATGAAATAGTAATTTTACCTTAACATAAAAAATAATTTGTTTGGAAACAAATCTAATTTGTCTTTATGGTACAAACCAGGATCTTAGCAAAGACACCTGATTGTGAGTTTTAGAATGTATTTATTATCCAGCTTATGGACACAGGTGCAATAGCTTGAAAGAAGCTATCGGTCAAATTGGGACGTATATGAAGTTCAGCCCTCCATTTTTCAATACACGTAGAAATTACAAATTGATAAGCTTGATTTCTCTGGGTATGATGATAAACTAGCGATAATTATTATAAATAATCAGGCTAACTTTAGTATGCATCTGTTAATATTGATACTTCCGAACAAACCAACAAATACTTCTAAAAGGTACATCAACGTAGGACATAGAACATCATATTAGCAGCGTCTCTAAATGTGACTACAGGCGATACACCACCAAAAACTCATCATTAAATACCTTTAGGTTACTTCATTAACTTTCATACGGAAGCCCCAAAGCACCCTGAACCTCACTCTGTAGAATAGTTCATATCAACAGCGACATTCGATGATACTCCTACTTCATTAACGTCATTGGCCACATACCATACTTGAAACGTGTAGGTGTCTTTCTTGAAGTCATCACGACGTATTTACTTGATATTCATTACTATATTTCATTACGAAGCCTTGACTGAATAAGGTCTTTACCCAATTATTTTCTTTTTCTGTGGGATTGGAATCTAAATAACCATATTTGTCCATCTACTGCAGCAGCATCAGAAGAAACGATTAATGCAAGATTGATTGTTGTTACTAAATACACATGAGATATTCGGCATTATTGTGCACTCCTATGTTTATGATATTGGGAATTTTAAGTTCTAACAGTTTTGCCATATCAGCAGAACTTCAACAGCTTAACTTCAGTTAACAATTGTTGTGGCTTAAGGGACAAGACACTGATCCTGCTTTGTTTGATACCAATGTAGTTCTTTTTCTATTTCTCACTGGTTCAAATCAAATTCGTTTAAGCTTAGGAGAAATAAAACTTTGTTTAGGCCCATTCTAATAATGATTTTGTCAACCACAAACAAACATTTTTTCTTGCCATACTTCACAAATTGTTTTCTTGTTTGAGATTCTATTATGAAATTTTTGTAGTTGAAAGACAGTGTTTTATACATAAATATCGTGAATAACAAAGGATTTCCTATCATTTGATTATATTTTAAACATATCGTTTCTGCATAGATGTCTTACTCTGAATCACCATAATTTCATTGTTATGAAATGTTGCATCAATCAAACGAATTGTTTTCACAATTACACATCGAACTCTTATCGATATTAGGCCTGAGACAAAAAGTTGCCCAAAGGCCTTAAATTTTAATTCTTATGTATATTTTAATCCTTATACACTGAAACCGATTTTAGTACATCCCTACAAAGTTTAGAACTTTGATCTAAAAAATATTTTAACTTTAAAATTCGTATTGACAGTATAAGACAAGTAAAGCCATAGAGACTTTTGAATTAAAGTTTAACCTGGATCGTTCATTAATCAATCTTCTACATAATAACATAAAAAGAATTTATATGTCAAGACATCGGTCACCATTTGTCGGAAACTCAGACAATTTCCAAATAATTCAAAATTAAATATATTTTTATGCAATTTGGTTACTGTTTTAAAATCTTTGTGTGTCCATCAGGCAAATAAGCATTTAAAATTAATATTTACTGAATGAAAATGTCTATATTTCTGGTTAAACACGTTCATAGATATTGTCGTGATGAGGAAATAATACAAATTGAGGTAGTTGTTACTCATAGGAAATCATATGGATGATTCAAAGAGCATTTTGACCAAACTGGCAGAGGTAGAGCGATGAAAACATATTTAATTTTGAACTATATTTCAACGAACGTTTTGTTTTCTTCATATGACGTTAATGAGATATATTTTCAACTTTTTCAATTATGACATAGATTTTGCTTCAAACGGGTCTTTCTAAGGTGATATATTGCACTTATTCAGGAATACATATGTAATAGTTTAGTCATTTTGAAACGTTCATCGTCTTTAGAATCAAATTTCACTACTGAGTACATGATTGTTCAGATGGCCATTTTTTAGTAACGTTTATTAGTGTGTGTTTTAATAGTATATACACTGACTTTTTCAATTATATTGTTAATTAAACAGCTTATTAACGTTTCGAAAGTGAGTTTCTTCGTTCACTTTTGACGTAGATTTAAGTTTCTTGTAAATGTCCATTTGAATCTCTTTACAACGATTATTAAACATCGAATAACTTGTTGAATAAGTGAACATATACGAATACGACGTTAAAATATGTTTGGAAAACATGTCTTTTCATCGTCTACTTCTTGATGATGAAGACTACGTTTATTCTTACCCTATGAGTAAAATGCCTCTACATGCTGGTGAACTGACGCGACTGGATTTGTGTGGACTGCCTTCAACCAATACAAATACATTTACTTCAGATACAGACTTCGTAACACAAAAGGAATAGTAAAATACTAGTTATTCGCTATATGGTTCCGTGGGTGAATATTAAGAGTGACGAGCTACAAATCAGGAGTGCGAAAACTTCCGGTTTCGAACCCCATTCCAGACAGTGATAAAATTTACTTCTAAATCACTGTATCTCGATCAAGATAACCAAATATGTATGTATGGCAATAGACACCAACAGCAACTGTGCTCTGTTTTGGCTACCTGAAATAAGTTGAACACGTAGGCACAAACAACGTTACAAAAAAGTTTCTAAAATATGTGTTTTCGTTTATTCTAAACATTGATTTCAACCTATTTCTCAACCATTACTCAACGTCGAATAAACCGTTGAAAGGCATACACATACATATACAATGGTGAAATAACGTTTCGGTACTAATGTTAAATCCACGTATTTTCAACGTTTGTGTGCTACTGGGGCTCTGGGTCCGAACAAGTCATATATATGTGACCCGGTTTCAGATCTGATTGCGTTCTGACGAGCAGCTACATAAATATTTATTTAGAGTCACATTTACTTAATTGAATGTATTTAAGCTCATCAAATCTCTTAGATAATCCTTTTCATTCTCATTGTACATTCCGGAAAGTGACATTTTGGATGGAGCACGTTTCTTTGAAAAATGTAGGCAGCATCAACTTTTCGATTGTATATATGTAAAATATACAGTTCTTATGCCAATTTGTCACACGTTCGTAGTCAATTAGGCCCAAAAGAGCGCAATTTAAGGTTATGTTCATATTTGTTATAATCTAAGGTATTTAGCTCCATTCCTGTACTAATTAATATTACATTGCAGCATTGATGTAGTTTATGTTAAAAACAATCTCGCTCAACGCTCCAGAATAGGTTTTATATCTCCATTCTTACTCGTATATCTCTTTTCAACTAATACAACACAAAAATATTAGAAAAATCGTTGATGCAATTCCCTGTATAGATGCCAGTACTGCTACAGGAAAAAAACATTTTTGACTATTTAAAATGATTGTTGCGCTGAAAAAAAATATCTATCAGCAGAACTAGGTTGTCAATATGTTTCTTATAATGTAACTTTAACTATCATTGTTAAAACAATTTAGCGTTGTTTCGACAACAAAATAGTTCCTTAGAACTGAATGAATCTTTCTGTGGAATTTCTGTTGCAAGCTTGTTATAAACTGAAATTTCAGCAGTACACTTACTTCGATAAAGGTAATAGGAACCACAAGCACGAAGCATAAGCGTTTTGCATTCTAAGGCAAGGTGAAACTTGAAAAGTGTATCGTTCAATTCAAATTAATGAAGAGACCTTTCAGCATTCTATAGCGTCCATGTGTGACTTAAATGCTTTATACTCTAATTATTGTTTTTAAGAAGGGCATTCGTGAACTTACAATGAGAGACAATATAAGAAGACGGCACCTGTGCAAAAAGGGGATCATTGAGATATAAAAATTGTAGAAAATGTAAGAAATATGGTATATTAAAAAAATAACTTGGAATTTTATTCCACTCAAGACAATGAAACTTTGATTAATTATTTTAATCAATACTATAATTGGCTTCTTTATGGGCAATTTCAAAATTAAACTTAATTTTTATTACCATACGCATCATACTTGCTAGCTATTAGAGATAGACAATATTGCTGATGTTTGTAATGGAACCTGCTCGTGCGTGGTGGCACTCACACCAATTATATTTTACGATTAAATTGTAAGCGACAAATTGCACAAATATGTTTTTTATTTGTAATCTGTTTGAATTCTTGTGTTGGATATATATAAATTTGGTCAATGAAAATATTTTGACGCAGTATTTGGGATATATAAAAGTTTAAAGAGAAGTCTCGTTGAGCCCATTTTAGTGTGTCCGTTTGTGAACCTGTGCAATATTGTGTGTATGAGTGTCTTTATAACTTGTTATTGGTTTATTGTATGACGAACTATATATTTGTGTGTACTTGTAACCTAATAACCACGTATCCAAACCTATATAAAGGCGTGTATTGTCTATGTAATCTCAGTTCATCTTAAGAGTTCTTAATCTCATCTAGAGCTCCGATAAAAGGAAGATAGCCCTCCCTCAGCCTTGCTTTTTATTCCACAAGTAAACAAGTCAGTAGTTAGTACCTGTTTATCTCTATACCACATCTAGAGTTGCAGATAATTAGTGTAAGTTGAAAAACAGTGTTGCTCTATGTCCCACTTAGCATCTGTTCAAGGGGATACAATACAAGCTTAGGCTTTAACCATTTAAAGGAAATACTATGCAGTGTATCTGAAATAATGGTGGAAACTTTGGGAGGTGATTACTCATAACAAAACAAGAAGAAAGTTCCTTTGAAGAAATTCTGAGATCTGCTTAGTTTCGTAACTACAGACGTTTAAATCATGGCGGGATCATCACAAATGACATCACATCTCGACAAGTAATGGCGTAAGCGGTGTCGGCTTAGAAAATCACACTCGAAGTAGTACACAATATATTTATTTAAGCTATGTTTATGGTGGGAAAATTCAGCTTTACACGTAATAATGATTATGTTAAAAATAGCTATTGTTAGTGCCAAACCATCAAAAATATCAAAATCTTTTTCTCTTAAAGCTAATGCCGTATTCAATGATAATCTTGAAGCGCAAGTCGACATTCATCATTTGATAATAATATGGAAAATCACATTTCTCAATTGATATCTTTTAGCTGATAAGTTTAAGGTAAACCAATTTCATGTACACCAAGAGAAAAGCATGTTTATTTAATTTATGCCAAAGTTTCTGTTTCACAGCCTTACATAAATGTTGAAATATAATTTGGTTATTGTCCCCAGTAATACTGCGCACAGATCTCAGTTACTTTGTCAGGAAAATCACTTGGCGATTTCATAATGCTGAGAAAATCACCCTCTTTGTAGAGATTTATAACTTTCCCTGCTTCAAGAAAGTGACATAGACTTCTCCAGCTACTTGCTCATGTTCTTTACTTCAGAATCACAGTGATTCCTTTAAGGTTCACTCATCGCCACCAATATTCGCAAAACAATGCGTCACAGTTCTCTGGAAACGTAGTCAACGTGGTTGGAAAATATTCCACTCTTTGTTTCCTCTGAACTGAAGACATCAAACGCGAAAAGAGAAGCTGAGATGTAATATAGTTGAAAGTACAGTTGAAACTGAATGGATCTTAATATCACCTGGCCAACTTCAGCCATTATAGGATGATGGTCACTTAGGTGATTCTTTTACATAAGATCAATAGACGCCACACTTTTTCAATCATACTACCAATAGAGATTGAGCAGTGTCACGCAACTCTTGTCTTGTCCACTACACTTATTCGTCCACACTTCAACTACCTGCACCACACTGCAATAGGACATATTTATTCTTATAAATGACTTTTATATCATCATTACTCTATAGTAATTTTGCCTTGTAGACGTAACTTTGGAATTCACTAACTCGTAGAATGTCGCGTGAAAGAACTCGTCTGGATTGAAGTTCGTGTGGCCAAGGGTTTGAGGAACCAGATCACTGTACTTTTAATTCCCATATACACAGGACTGAATCCACAAACAGCCACTTCTTTCCAGTTACGCCGAAACGTTTATTTCTTGTCTTCGTCTTTCATGTCTCTATCGGCGTGAAACATATCACTGAAACATATAGAGTAAAGGTGGGAGAGATTGCGCACAATTTAAAAAAATTACTAAAATTCTATTTTGTATGCAAAGTTTCAAAAATTGCACAATGTATTCTTTAGTACCTTACACACAATTACATGCTATAAATCCTCCCTGATTTATACATAACTTTGCGCAATCTATCCTCTCATTATATTAAATGAATGTATAGCGCAAACTCTCCTGCTTGACACTTGACCAAACTATCTTAATTGTGGAGGAGAGCTTACGCACAACATAGCTTGGGTGCCAATTTCCAGAATGACCTCAAACTACGTACAACTCTAGTTCTGATAAAGAACTAGCTCAGGTATATCTTGATTTATAATTATTTAACATTAAAACATTTCCTTTGAAAATATACACAACGCTTATAAAAGGCAAGCAATTCACTTGTGTCGTAGATGAACAAAATGATTGTAAGTTTTAGCGACCACTTTCTATCAACACAGCAATTCAACTGACGAATATGCTAGTAACGTATTCATTTGCTTCTCACTCACTACACGTCGTTCCATTTCCTTCCCATTTTTCCAGGACCTACACAATCTCTCCCACCGCGCAAACTATCCCGGTTTTACTCTAAGCCTAATGTACGGTTAAATTATATATGCATTTAAAGTTTCATGCATTTAGCTCATATCATTTATAGCCAGGCAAGAATGTATTGATACATCGTAGATTACTCAAATTAGTATTCACTTTTTTTAAGAGAAAGAACAAATTGTTCTATGAGGAAGCAGTAGCATATCTATCTACTTTTGTTTTAATTCCATCGTTACTAAATAAATTAAACGAGAATATTTCGTTCTGTAAATTTTAGACAAGAATACATACTAATAATATGGTATATATACATTAGTTTTCAGTTATAAAGCATACAAAATTGTGCAAATAGCGCCAAATGCTCATACAGCGAAACAATGTTTTATGGTATTCAACTTCTAAGGAAACGCTTTGTTTTTATTCCAGCAGAATATTAACTTGGATCTTTGAATATGCTAAACAACATGGACTTTCTAAAACATTGTTCTTTCATGTGGTTGTTGCTTCAGAATTACGAGCAATTCCACTACAAATACATTATACTCGTGATGCAGTTTCTGGATTACCCAACGCAAGCATACAAACAAAACAAATTATGGTATTGAATCATCCGAGTGAAAGGGAGTAAACAGTCAAACGTATTCTAGGGCATAATGCTGGGATTTTGGGTTCTTAGCGCCAAATTAATTTTGCACCGATTGAAAACATATCCAAGCAGCGAGAAGAGAGACAAAATGAGTAAATTTCTGATTTCAACTAGTTGAAAACAACGATCAATAGACCCTAGGTATGAAAGGGAGCTCGCATCACCGGAAAAGCTACAGGCTCCCAATATTTCTGAAAACAGGTACTTAAGTGATTTCTATAGGAAGTTATTAAAATACTTTCTAAATTTATCGTGAAATGAAAGGGACAATTGTAGTACGAAGAAATTACTATTGATAGGCCAATATTCGTTCGATATTCCAGTGAATAATATGTTTCTGTTCTAAATCAAGTATTGATTTACAATACATATGTATACAAAATATGTAGACTAGAAAAACCCCATCTTGTAAATAGGAAATTAAACACGTGGAGAGTTATCTATACAAACTCATCATGGCATTTCATTTTTGTGACATACAAAGACAATCCATGTTGAAAGATTATTAATGAATTTAATTTCACTTTTATGGGCTCGATTGTGATTGTAATATGTATTAAAAATTTCTGAATTCTTATTGAATCATAACTATATAAAGCTGAGTACAGCAAGTAACTTTAACACAATAAATTAAAACCTTCGATGTACCTCGAAGGTAAACTGCACCATGTCACTGTTATTGCCAAACTCGATCTCAGTGCATAGTTTTGTACAATCGAGCATTGTCTTCCTGGAAGTATACACAGAGATGCCATTGTTTGTTCTGTAGAAGAATTGATAATTAATAACGAAACAGTGAGTCATAAAAAATTTAACACTCCAGATCTTATTTATTTATGAACTGTTTCTTATAATACAAGTATATTTAGAAAGAACAGCATTTGTGGTTTTGTTGACATCATGTTTATATCTTCTTTGTTTTGATTTTTTGCAGTTTGAGTTGTACGGCCAGAATAGTAGTTTGGAATGGGATCTGGAGATCTGCTGTTTGAGTACAAAGGTGGTAGAGGGCCCAATGAGGAATTAATGCAATACTGGATTCAAAAACAATTAAAAGGTCTCCCCAAAAGTTACTAGCAGCAGGGAGTGCACTCATGGAACGAGATGCGGACGACCATCCACTTCGAGAACACCAGACAACATTGTCAGAATTAATGAGAAGTTCGTGAGAGGCTCAAAAATGTCAGTGCATCAAGGTGCTTGTGAAAGTCGTCTCATATGCTACACGATCGCCACACTTCTGACGAACGATATCTGTTTTAAGACATGGAAACCACATTTTATATTGTTTCCTGATGACAGTGGCAGACGCGTGGAATTTGCTTAAAATTTCTTAAGTTGGTATAATTACTAGCCGAACTGTTTGATCGCATTGTGTGGAGTGATAAGGCGGTGCTTCATGTTGGCGGATTTGTGAACAGACACAACAGTTTAACTGACCACGTGATTATCCGAAAATATGTGCTGAAAGAGCACAGGGACGTCCGAAGGTAACGTGTGGTGTGGTTTCACGACATCAGTAGTTGTTGGTTCTTTCTCTATGCCGGAAACAGAGAATGGCGAAATATATGTTTAGAACGCGTGTGGCCCATAATTTAACAGTGTAATAAACCACAGTTTTTGTTTATGCATGATGGTCGCCCGCACATCACGCTATTGACATCCTTGAATGGTTAAATGATAAGTTCCCAGTTCGATTGATTTGGAAACATGGTGTGCATGATTGGTCAATCCACAGCCCAGATTTCACGCTCTGTGATAATTTTTGTCTAGGGATAGGCTAATGAGGGAGTTTACAAGCGCAAACCACTCACTTTGGACGAACTGGAAGAAATAATAGCCGACGCGATCAACAATGTACCAGCATATAATTTGTTGCACTTGTATGAATGTGCGTGTTTGCGAATTGCTTGGATCAGACGATTTGCTATTGCCTTCGTTACCGAATTTGATTGGAATCTTAGGGAGCTTGATTGAAACCTCGCTTTGTTCGTTTGATCCTGTTTGGAATTTAGAAATCGGACTTAATTATCTCTCACAAAATAAATACTTGACAAGTTGATATTTAAATAATCGTTTTGAATTTTCGAGATTCGTGATTTTGAAGATAACGTAAAGTTTAAATAATATTTGAATATGATCAATATTAATCCACATTGTTTTTTTTTAAACTAATTTCAGTTGTCATTTAATCTACAGTTATTCTTCTATTGTGAATTAAATTTATATTAATAAAAGAAAATCTAAAAAGTGTCTTGTTTACTTTGCTCAGGTTTTCCATTCTGAAATTCTTGTTCGACTTACGCCTATTACCGATAATGTCCGCTCTGGTGGAGTCAGATCTTTCTGGACAGAAGTTTTTCACTTTTCATTTCAAGTAGGTGATTTATTCTTGATATTGATCAATGAAGATCCCTGTTTGTTATGAAGGGTGAGATGTATTACATTGTTCAACACCCTCTACGTCACATAGCCTTGGATGAAGTCTTCGATCCACTGAATCTCACTACACCACGAGAGGTACAGCAAGTCATTGGCTGTTTTCGAGGACGCATTGCAGCTGATTCTGACAACATACTATATCTAGGCCTCACAAATGCACCCAGAAAATTAGTTGTTCTGCTTACACGATTGTTCAATGCAATGTTTCTTCATAGCTACTAACCTGCCGTCTGGAAAAATGTAAAAATTGTTATAATTCCTAAGATAGAAGAGGATAACCTTTTCTCTAGTGAATCATAACTTACTGCCTACTGTTAGCAAAATATTTGAACTTCTGATTTACCGTAGATTATATCATCATGTTGATGCACATGAACTATTGCCTCATCACTAATATGGATTTCGTCCCGGTTTCGACACTGTTTCTCAATTGTTGAGTGTCACTGAAGAAATAACCTTCCAGTACAACTCGTTTGGTCATACCATTGTAGTATTTATCGATTCTGCTAAAGCATTTGATCGTGTATGGCACAATAGTGTACTTTATAAATTTATGCAATATGAATTTCCAGGCTACTTCATTCGTATCTCACAATCTTTTCTTTCTGAACGTATATTGTTGGTTTCCTGCAATGGTTATTCTTCCATCAAAAGACCGATCACAGCTGGTCGTCCCTCAGGGCGCCGTACTTGGTCCACTTTTATTCAATTTGTACACTGCAGACATTCCAATCACTTTACAAACAAAGATCGCTACCTTTACTGACGTTACTACCATCTTTTCATCTCATACTATTCTCTGTTACGCAATCTACAAGCTCAACGTCACTTAGATCTTATACAAGCATAAACTTAAAGATTGAAAATTAGAATTAATCCTGATAAGACATCCGTTGTACTTTTTACTCGTCGACACCCGCGTGATCTACTTCAATTAACATTCTTTGATGATCCGTTATAACATCAGAATTTAGCCAAATATCTAGGAATTGAACTCTACCGCCGATTAACTTTCTTACCATACCTGGAGTCTGTAGCCAAACGTGCACTCCAACGCACAATCGCACATTATCCCACGCTTAAAAATCCTGTTATTTCTATTGAAATACGAATGCACACATACTACATGATGATACGTCCAGTTCTTTCCTACGCTGGACCTACCTGGCAGCACGTTGCACCTACTGACAAAAAGATACTTCAAACAATACAGAACTGTGTCGTAAGAATCATTTCTGGTCACTCTCGGGACACAGGTACTATTCAGATACATGAAGAATTGAATCATGGACTACTGACTGACTACACTGACAGAATCTGCTGAGCATTTTTTCACCGAATTAGAAATTCACCTCATTTACTTCTATAATCCATTGGCACTAGAGTACCACCACATTCTTCGTAAGCCTCAACCGTTAATCGTTCACACTGACAACATCATGACTCAACAAGGAAGCGATGTTGCACCCTGAATAACCACGTACTTTAAAAACCAAGCCCAGAAGCATCACAAATGGAAGGCATGGGCTCTAGCCCGAAACTTCGTAGACTATAATACTAGTCATGAGAAACTCTGTCTCTATCTGACTCTGCTCTACAGTTACCGTTACGTTTCTTGAAATCGGCAAATTATCGATTTTAAACCATTCCTAATAGTGACTTTGTGAATACTCGTTTTTATTTTAACATAGTTTTGTCATATGACTATACGAAAGTTTTGTTCTTGAAATAAGCATAAAGTTATAAAAGATATTTTCAAGTGTAATTTTCATTCACACCGATATAGTTTGTTGAGCCAGTTACATAGCTTTAAGTACTAACAATAGAAAACTATGGTGAGTTTACTTAGTAATTAATTGATAGCCATCTCTAGTCTTTATACGGTGCAGACACAGTGTGTAAATCATACTTTTAACATTCGATATTTGCGTGCTCCCATATATTCAATTTATATATACGTAATTAAAACATTATTTTGAATATTAATTTATAATTCTCAATATTATTTAATGATCGTTTCAAACGGCAATGGAACGTTTGTGTGCCTTTATGAAATACACTTCCAAAACAATGCTTTAACAGAGTATTTTATAGCGTAACAATAGTAATCTATATGTATGCTAATTAACAATACCATCTCTATTCCCATTTGTTTGCTTTTAATCAGTCAAACAATCATACGCTTCAGAACACAAAATTCTACTCAAATACAATATATGGGATGACCGCAGGATATGCCGCTTGAGGACGTTCGCATCTATTCTCCCTCTCGGAAACTAAGTTGATATTTAACTTTCCGTTCCTCTCACGCAATGGGCTATGCCAAAGAGTTTTACTTTTCAGGTTATGTTTGAGGGAACACATTTGAAAGATAGTTACTCTAATATTAGTATTGCTTTGAAGTCAGTTTGTATTTCATACGCTAAAGCGAATATAGGAAGATCATGAGTTTTTCATTGAGATGAGTTTCGGAGAATAATTAATTTGTATCTTCCGCAAT
>JAGDQP010014754.1:22100-44380 GCA_022664845.1 Lepisma saccharinum | reverse complement strand
GGGGGGGGGGGGGAGAAATGACAGCAGAAACAAATCCAGTTTAGGGTAAGCAAGGCTAAAAGAACGTAATTTAATACAAACTAATTGTAAATAAATTCAGTTAACACAAGTTATGATATTAAGGAGTTAGAGTACAAGATCCATGCTTACTCCAGTGTGGAATAGAGCTTGTGCATATTCCTATTTGAGTACAAAATTTGCGTGGCAGATTGTTGACATGCTGCTCTCCCTGCCAAATCCGATATTACTTTAATACAAAATTGTAGAAAATAGGTCATTTACTGATTTTGCAATCCTATTTCCTTTTATTCTTCTCTCCTTCCTGACTTTTTATTTCGCAAATTCAAACATTGTAATAAGTGTATTAAACATTTTTCTGATCACTAATGGAGTGGGAGATAATTCAAATTAATCTTGATACATTCACTTTTCATACTAGTTCCATATGGTTGTAATCAGGGTACGTTATTGGCTACATTCACCCCATAACATAAGTCAGCTTCGAATTTAAAAGTTGCTGGCCATCTATCTCCCAATATCCTCTTACCCTATCCTCCTTACATGTCAAAATGCTTTAAAAAATAAATTCAAATTCAACAACCTCCTGGAAGGAGCAAGGTCATGAAAGTTCATCTTAACGTAACAGCGGGTATATTTATTATTGTGTTACCAGACAGGGACTATATAAAAATGTAGTGTATTTCAACTAAAATTATCGACTTGGGAAATATTCTTTATTCGCTCTTCTAAAAAATTCCAAATCTGATTGTTTTTGTAAAAAAAGCAATTTAGGAGGGGGCCAATTGCTTGCAAGTCACTTGATTGGCAATTCTTCTTAGTGGCACTTGATTGGCAATACATATTTCTTAATATTTATGTGACAAAATAACCTAGTAGCTGATATTTTAAGACAAAATTCGCGGTGGCAAAATCACCTAAGTCCATTCTGCCAGAGCCCCTAATATTCGTGATTGTCATCCCCAATTCTCGAGCACCCTCCCTTAACTTCAACTATAACATTTTAACGACTAAAAATCTACTGAACCCTGAAAAACTATTTACTCTCACAATTTTAGCTTTACACCCACCAAACTGACAACAATAGCGGAATCTGTGGTCGGCAATTGTTTGAAAATATAGGATTACTTAAAAAATTGATTAAAACTTACGCATAAACATAAAAAATAGTAAAATGGATGTTATATTTTCTTCCAGTGTCAATTAAAACGATTGGACTTTCCATTATATAGTCAGCATTATGCTGAAACACTCATTTACCGGTTGATAAAGAGAATTTATCATCAATTACCGGAAAATCATTTTCTACTGAAATGTATTGAAATCCTAATATAACAGCGATGCATTTATACAGTATATACCGATAAGAAACACACAATTTGTTAAGATTTCGTAATATTTTTAATTCGGTAAAATTAAAACCTCTATTTTATACTACTAAAACCACAATTCTGGTTTTTGTTTTCCATTATCCACACCTATCCTTTCAAGGGAAAACATCCCAGTCAATAGCATTGCCCAGAGTTTATAACGAAGCATACTATTGGCTGATTAAGCGTTCACTTTTCAACAGTAGAAAATTGAACAAATGATTTTAATTTCGGTTCCCCCTCCGCATTGGTAGCCTATGAAATTAATAATTCGTCACTTCTGCGTCATTCACGCCGTCTTTTCACTTCTGCGTCGTTCCATTTATCTGTTTGAGCTCTAGCTAGTGTGTGTGTGTGTACAGAGAACAATGGTTGAGGTGATTAAGATAGCCGAGCTACTTCATCCAGACTGGGAACATTATCCTCATAATAAGAGTTTCGGTTGGACAAGAAATCACGAGAAACTTTATGTTTCACTGATGCGTAAAGTGTTTGAGGGACTAATATCGTCTCCTTATTACAAAACTTGTTTACAGTATGAACACTTTTCACGCAAAGCTCGTTACTTTGGTGTTGCTTTTCTACCCGGGCCTCAATTTTGCGACGAAAATAGTGATGTGATATCTGATCCAGATATTAATTTTATTACTTCTTTGGTGAACAAACTGTCTTTAAGTGATGACGCGGCCTCAAGAAGTGACTGTACTATTGTTGTGAAGGACATTCCTAAAGATCTTCGATTGGTTGAAGTTAAAGTGTCTGTGAAAAAGTCTAGGAATAGTTGCAAGTCTGCGCGCTATTCTGCGGAAAGAGGAGAGTCATCTACGGTAAAGTTTCAAAGCAGAATCTTCAGGTCACATCGTATCCCAAGGCAACGTGAACCGTAGGTTTCCTGTGGTTCATTGGATCATATTTCAGTAATGTGTTCATCCACTTTAGACAAAAACGGAGAACAGGGTAGTCGTACTTTATGGTGTGGATACTGTTTCACCAGTGGCCACGAAGCCTCCGTTTGCTATAGATCCTCTCCGTGTGATCTATGTGGTGAGAACGTGTTCTTCCTTGGGCATTCTGTACATCGGCCTTGTTCTTGCATGGTATAATTAACATCAATATTGAGGTGAGTGTTCAGATTATTATGGATGTTTATATTACGTATTGTGTTGTAAATTTTCATTGTTCTTAAGTATTTGAGTCCTTAGTAATTTTTAATTTAGTGAATAGGTGTTCCCAGATGAAGTCATGAATCTTGAGTTCGTTTCAGAGTTTCCATTGCTTTATACGCGTAAGATTTGAAAGCGGGTTTATGTATGTTCGTGAATTGGGGGTTAAAACATTTTTCTACTTACCCGAAGGATTTGTCTGTGATGCATTTCAACACTGTTTTCTGTTCCGTCGGTTGGGTAATTAGTGATGGTACATATCGCTGCCTCCTCCCTCATATCATTATACTTTTAAAACTCAATTAATCTGTGATTACCTTTTATTTATGACTAAAGATTAGATTTGATCAGGTTAGTTCATGTTAAAGATATATGAAATAGAAATGAACAATGGCAGACCAGTGTTCTAGAACCGTCGCGGTGAGTCTGGCTCGGATTTCTCTCCTTTCCAAAAGTATTGGGGTCATTCCGTATCAAATCAGCCAATGGTCTCGGAAGTCCGAAAACTTTTTGTACATAAGTAGGACTATTGGTAAGGGTGAAAAATAAACATTCATGTTTTTGTCACTTTTGGGTTTTGAGTTATAATTTGTTGCAAATGATAAAAATCGGCTGATTATTTCGCGTTTTGAACCCTTTAAAAGTCCGAAACTCTAGAACTTTGTGTCCTAGACAACAGCTCAACCTTGCACCATTCGTTTCAGCATTTCAAGAGCTGTGATATGTTGCTGGACTTTATTAGACCAACCCTTATATTTTTAAAAATAAATCGAAATTTGTTTTTTGAAGAACTCACAGTCGGATTTTTTTTTTAAAAAAAGAAGTATGTTCAATGTGCTTCTGATTAGAACGTATGGGCCGAATTTCCTGATGGTATTTCAATGGGGTCATGTTGAAAAATCTAACAGACGCCCACAGTAACTTATGCATAACGTGTATAATTAGCTAAATTGGCCTTTATCAAAGTAAATTTAATTCCTTGAAATGTGACATACAGTTTCTTCATTTTAGTTCTAATGTCGAAAAACAGAACAGCAGTAGCTCTGTGATAGAGCGTTGGCGTAACGATCGGGAGGTCGTGGGTTCGATTCCAGCTTCTGCCCATCTTGACCGAGGTTTTCCCTCAGTCACACCAGAGGCCATACCGACAAATACACAGATCAAGTTGGGCTGATTAGTGTTTGCGAGTTTTAATTTTTATGTGCCATGCCGTCATTTGCTTCGTGTAACTGAGGAATTACCTGCGTCAAAATTGCCGGTCCCTGAGATTGATTGAACCCACGACCCCTAGAATACTAACACAACGTTCTGCTGCTGAACCACGTCCGCTGGGTGAGCTTGGTGGGTCTACTGACTGGAGTGCGGATTTTGTTTTGTTTTGTTTATTAGAGTTGGAATTTATTTATGGTCAATCAGGCATTTGTGGCTCAGGCCTGGTGTCCATTATCCTGCCCTCTTCACAGTGTGCGAATTAATGAAGGTATGCCCTGGATTTCCTCACCCTGACAAATTTAATTTTCGTCCCTGCCAGGGATAAATTCCCCCCCCCCCTCAAGATGTTTCGATCAAGATGAGATAGAAACTCAGGACATTTTATTTGGCAGAAGTTAAAACTATTTCGAAGTCATTTCGATTGTGATATTTATGAAGTAGCTTAATATGAAAGATTTAATATGATTGGTATGATTTAGTAACCTATTGAAAAGCGATAAGATAGCCTATCGATTTTCACCGCAATTGTTAAAAGTTTAGGGGCTCATATTTTTTCTGGGTGTGTGTGTGTCAGTTGAAGTTAAGCCTCCTCGCTACTATCTCCATCACCTTTTAACATTTTTAAAAATATTTCAAAACCTAATAGCTTTTGGTAGCCTCCTACAGCAATATTTCAAATATCGGGCAGTGACTACAGTCGTTTTGCACCGCAAAGTTTAAAAAGTTGTAAATACATAATTTGGGTGCCCAAGTAGTGATGGTCCTGTTAGTCAAATTCTTCCTGGACTTCACTTGCTTTGCATCTAAGTCTCACGTTTTCTAGTGCAATGGTTGAACAGAGTTGAATTTCAATTTCTTTTGAGGCCTTTACGCAACTTTGGCTCAGGCCGTATGAGTGATAATGAGATGATTGGTGGAATGAAGAATGTGGGAGAAAACGAGAGGACCCCGAGAAAACTCACACAAAGTCCACATAGCTCTAGCAGGGTTTGAACCAACAACCCCAAGCGCCAGAGGTGAACGCTCTACCACCCCCTTAAAAAGTTAATATTTCTTATATTTTATGGGTGCCAAGTTAATGGTATGCACCCGCTGTTGTTAAAAAACTTGAGAGGGAAAAAATCACTTGCTTACAAAGAATCACTAAGGTTATTCCTGCTCTGGGAGATTTAAGATGCTCCGCATCGAATTGGATTCCACATACATAGCTGCAAGTTTTGCTCTGATCTTCAAATAAGCTTTGTAAACTTTGTAGTTTGAACAATTTTAGTAACTACTAACTTCGACCCGTCTTAATTTCACAAGATATTAAGTCTATAATATCCACAAACATTGATTTTGTGATTTCAGTGCCTATTTTCATGTTTTTTCGTGCCTAAACATCCGGACTCAACTTATGGAATAAACATATGTAATTAATGTTGTGTTAATTTAATTAACCTAGTAGTTACACTATGAACCTACTTTGCTGTTGACGCGCTAAATTGAAAATTCAAGAACTATTGAAATACAATCAGTCCGCAATGTAGCAGCAAAACCACGATATAAGGGCTTATAACTTATTAATGAATAGACCGGTACACTATCCGTTTCGAAAAGTTTGATTGAGGAGCGGGGTAATATTAATCTTCCCCGCGCCAGAAAAATGTGCCTATAACTTTTTAACTGTTGCAGGACAAAACGCGAAACCTGAGTGCAAAGCGAGTGTCACTGTTTAATTTTTGGAAATTTGCTGTAGGGGGCTACCGTTAACTCGCCCCCCATGAATATAAGGGATTTTAACCATTGTGGTGCAAAGCGATAGGCTATTTATTTCTAAAATTTGCTGTGGTGGTGGGCTAGTTGATGGACCGCAGGCTGGGATAGAGTAGCAGGATGGAGTTGGGCAGGGTCTGAGAAAACATTATGGTATTTGCCAGTGCATCGCCGACTACGATCTCTTAGCGCCTTCCCATACGGTTCAAATGTGCCAACACGACCTAGTTCTCATGGTGGCCGCTGTGGCGCTACTTACATGCAATACAACCTGCGATGCACTTAGCTGGTTTCTTGGCTGTAAACAGAGTAGTAAAGCAGAAAAATGTTATAAGCATGAATAGAACAATCGATTTTTGTTTTTCTAACTATCCTACAAAAATGGAATTGTTTCTTAACCTCAAGTTATTGAAATAAAGTGAAAATCAACGTATTCACAAGGAACACTACAAATAATTTAGCTGTAAAAACAATCCTTTACTAACTTATCAATTTACTTGATAGTGGCTTTCAAGGGTTTATTTGTAGGGGAGGAAAGGAGGAGAAAACTTCCTGTCACTTCGTGTGATTTTCCTGGTACCTCACGTACCTGTTTTCGTATAGGGCGGGAACACTTTTCACAAAATATTCGTAAAACAATTCTTTCGGACGGGTTTATTACATCTCACAGTGTTTGACTAGCAAGTTCCTTTTTTTAAAGCGGAAACTGTATTCAACATTATTCAGGTACCACTGATTTTCTCGTGTCACATGACCACGTCAGTGCTATCCAATGAGCTCTATATTTAGCCATACTGGATTGTTTAATCAATGTCAGTCAAAGCGAAAACTTAAAACTCTATCGTTCACTTTCAGTCTAATCCAATATGGACCAAATTTTCAGTCCTAACTCAGCTTCTTATTCTTATTATCGCTGTGTGACCAGTTTTTAATTTATATATTTATTTTTAAATTATGAGCAGCGACAGTGCCTTGGTAAAAGTGCTGGGGGAGGCTATAATATTACATCTGAAGAAGTCGGGAGCCCGACTGAAGTTTTTGACAGGTATAAAATAAAACTGAAGCTAGAAAGAGCCAAGGTTGATTTAGGGTGCTTCAGTTCTCTATTGCCTATCTGGCGCTGCCCCGGAGTACGAGGTACTGAAATACGCATGTAAATACCACATCCTGTAAATATTACCCTATAATTTCTTCCTCCACATTTCGGTGGCAAATAAAACCGTACTTCCATTGATTGAACTGACATGACATCCTAAACGAGCTGGAGAACTTCTAAGTAAGGGACCTACAGTGTTTGGTAAAGTGAGATTCAATACACTCCGTTCATTGGACCTCGGCGGGAACTGAACCCGTGACCACACTCAGGTAGCGAGCGAGTTAGAATGACACTACTTGAAAGCAGACAAGTATCCTTAAAATATTTTAAAACTATTTCCGGAAATACTGAATTCTTTAAATGACATACGCCACATTTCCAAAATGTGTACTTAAATTTATTTGGAATATTTTAAAGCATATTTCTAGTAGTAGCCATATTTTTAAAATATATGAATACTCTAGAAATAATATTTTATGTTCAAATATGATTTTAAGATGTTTGGAAATATTCTTAAGTTATAAGATTTCCATTGTTTTAATGTAACGAAAACCTTTTAACATTTCCAAAATATAAGAAATCATTACATAAATATATAAAATTATTTTTGTGAGTTACTATAATAGATAAAAGAAGCTTTTAAAATGTGTGGGAAATACTAGTATTATGGACTCTTTTATGGTTTTTAACTATTGTTGAAATGTTTTAACGGTATATTTGGGAAATTAAATGTGATGCAGAAAATATCATGTTTCCTTATTTGGCACAGGAAATATTTTTAAAACATTTGGAAAATATTTCTCTGCTGTGCGGGGAATAATGACTTCGCAATACTCAGTTACAATGTATGGTTTTCCCAGATATGAGGAAATTGTTAAAAGAAGCAATACAACAGAAAAGTACCCCCATACGTATTGGCCAGAAAGTGATACGCTTTGTTTACAAAATACATTATCTATGCTAGTCTTTCGAGGGATAGCACATAGATAACATTTGACGCATTTCGTTTGTATATCAAGCTCATAAGATTTGAGTCGCATTTATTTTGAATGAGCATGGAGTGAAACATGATTTGTACCTTGAACTCTTTCGAACTTCAAATTCCCAGAAAAATCAGTAGATGCTAATATCATTCTATATAGTCCTATATGTGAGAAAGGAATACATAATAAGTATATTGCGAAGATATAGGCATCGTGATTGCCGTAAAGTACTGAGGCTATAAGTTGTTTATGCCAAATGAGCATTCTTGGTTGAATTTTGTGTGGTGTACTAAAAATGTTAAGTTGAATTATATTTCATCTGTTTTAGCAGCATACTAATTTCATATAATTTTAATCTGCAAATTAGTGAATTGTGTTCTCTAAGGGATCTTTTTTTTTTAATTTCTTACCATAAACCTTCGTTTCTTAAGCATTGTTTCTGTAAGAATTCAAGATTTTCGGAAAATTAATCACCATAAATTCATTATAAAACGAAAGGGACTTTTGTGAAAGTGTTGCCTACACATGTCACACGTGAACGACTCGTATGAAAACTTTTTTACTTAACCACAGTACAGTAAACTTAAGTTACATACAGTTACATGCTGATAGTTATTTCCAGTCAAACTGTCCATTGCCTGCAAGTAGCGCCACAGCCGGGAAAAGATAAACTAAACTTATTCGCTGCAATACATGCTACGAGCACGAAATGGGAAGGCACTAAGAGATCGTAGTCGGCGATGGCAGTGTGACTGAGGAGGAATTCTCGAAAAGTGTCAGTTGGGGTGGCTGATCGCTCGTATCCAACTCATGACATCCAGGATGAGCTTCCAACGATCTGGCCAATGGCCGCTCTGATTTATTCTTCGGGTACTAAAGGTTGCTTTGTGTTTTAATAATTCTCTACGGACTTTTCTTACAGTATCAGAGCAGCTCTCGATGTTTTAGAAAGCTAAGACCTCTTCAATTTATTAGAATAATGGAAGTATTTTCGCCCACACTAGAGAGCAAGGGATTCACTATTTTTTAAATAGGTTCGAAGTGAAGGCTTGGATGACATTGTGGTGTGAGTCACTTTCCTTTAGACGAACCAAAGCTATTACTCTAAACTACCAAGCATGTGTAACGTCGAAATAACTTTCCCAGACGAGCCAGTAACATAACTCGATTTAATTGTTTACTTCATTGTGATCATTCTATTAAACATCGCAATTTCTGAGGATGCCACAAGATTGGACCACTATGTCGTACAACACTTTCAATTGATAAACGTCGGAGGCCACGTAAATGTAGCTATCTTATAAATTAGTGTTATTCATATACGAATTCATTCATATAGTGTTATTCATATTACTATCTATGAATAGTAGGTTTTTATATTAGTTTCTTAATTACAATTGACCTGTTTTAAATCTTTTTCGGGAAGGGTTCCATTTTTCTATCGAAGACTGCACGGCTGTGTGAGCCTTTCACATCCCCAAGTTTGCATGCCGACAGGTTGAGAACCACTGTTATGAGTATTCGAAATAGCCTGGCGTAAAGTTGTACACAATTTATTGATACTTTTTTAATATCATAATTCTGACAAGACTAGATGGTTTTAGGCTTTCTTAAAGTGAAATTTACATTTCTTTTGTAATTTTACTTAATGAAATTTCCACAGGTAAATTTTGAACAACATATAATTTTTCGTTTTCTTTCCTTCCTTCCTAAAGGACAACTGTTCAAAAGAATTAAAAATTTAGCCTTCGCTTGTCCTATTGGTAGATATTTAATCCTGTAGATTTCATTTTGTGGTACGCAGAGGACTTTTCCTCAGTCACACCAGGCAAATGCCGGGATGGCACCTTCGACTTAGATCATGGCCGACAGGTTTTTCTGCATCATTTTCCCTCACCAGTCCCTGCCTGAGCCTCAGATGCCTAAAGGTTATAAACAAATCATTCATTCTCAGGTGATTCATGCTGATAAACAACGGCAAGTACAGGGTAGGTCACCTGTTGCGATAGAAACTGCCCGTTAGGTCGCCTGTTGCGAATATGCCAATTTCTGAAACTGAGGCTATGTTGCTATTACCTTCGTCATAGGCATCTTTGAAGATTAATGATTTTTCACAATCTAACTGTAGAGATTGGTTGATTGTATGAATCAATAGGTCTTCTTGTTCTTTCTCTCCTTTTCTCACCCATATGAGGACGACGTTTCTGATGAGCCTTCTCGAAAAAGCCCTATCCTGAACTTCTTCCCCGAATAGATCTTTCTCCCCGAGATCATTCTTAACCCTATCCATCCTTTTCCTTCTTGGCCTCCCTCTATCTCTCTTGCCCTCCACTTCCATTACAATCACTCTTCTGATAACATAGTCATTTGTTCTCCTCATCACATAAAGATAAAGATACAATTAATTTTATGTTCGGTAACAGTCCTCATCACAAGTTCATATGACTGCAGTTTTCTTTCTTGTATCTTCTTAGCTATATCTGCAAACTTGGTTGTTCCTCTACTCTCACTCTTTCTCTCTTGTCGTCCCACACATCCAGCATAACATTCTCATTTCGGTGTCATCTAATATCTTCTCTTTGCTTTCTTTATTGCCCATGTTTCTGCCCCGTAGAACCAATGTGTGTCTACCCATTGTAAATCCACGATCGCTGTGAGTGAACGCATTCTTGAAGATTTTGGAAATATATTAGTTTTCTTTCTTTTTTTTATGTTAGCAACTATTGAAAGAGGAATGTTTAGGTTGTCTATAGAACTTCATAATGCACATTGTGGATAACATTTCCTCTGAACAATATTATTTCCCATTAAAACTCACGGATGTTTGGATTTAACATTGTTCTTGACTTTTATTGTAACCATTTTTCTCGAAAATGGTTAGGCCTATCAAAGCAATTGTAGTAACAAATTTTCTTCATTATTTTGTGGTGGATAATTTTCGGAAACGAACGTTTCTGTAAAGTCTACAATTTTCGAGAAATAGAATTAATGGATGCATACGAAACCCAAGTTCCGCCGGGGCCCCAAGCAGAGGAAGGGGGAAGCATAGTTATCACCTAAGCGACCTGTATATTCTTTTTGCATCTTATAAGTAAACTTGTGGATGATACAGAGGGTCTTTATCTTTTATCAAAGTATATAGTAGGCGTAAGAGACATTGGAAACGGCGGCAAGGAGCGATCAAGATTGCTTTCTTCCATAAAGGGGGCACAGTGACCAAAATTTTGATTGATCGCAGTAAATACTTTCAGAGTAATTTGGGACTGAAAGGATCGTTCCCTCTATAAATACCGCCGTCTATTCAGTATTCATTAGTATGCATTTGGCTTTCATCTAAAAGGGAGTATATGGTAGTATCTCCAGACTTTTTAATCAACTACGTATACTAATATCACAGCTCAGTATTCTTATAACAATAAATTTATATTGGAACTGATTTTACATTGTGTTTATGCTAAGATTCAAGCCCAGATTGATATGTTACACGACTCTTTATTTTGAGAATCCAGATGGCAGTCGCAACGAACTTGTTCCACTACCTAGTATACATTAATGTGCATTTGGTTTCCAATCCTTTAAACATTTTACAGAAATGCACTTTATTCTTTGTACGTAATCCATGATTAGGTTCAGGTTTATTGGATAATTGTCCACTTTTGCTACTTTATTGTTTTGCTTTCATTTTCTAATTAACTGATTGAATCTTGTTTTTTTTCAGGTTGAAAATGTATTTGATATCCTGTTACACAACTGAGTGCTGCTTCTGGTGCTACTATGTTTTCTTCTACGTCGTTTGATTGTAGAAATTGTGATCAGTAGTACATGTAATCTTCTTATGCAAATTAAATTTATTCTGAACTAATTAATGTTTAATTCTTAATTTTATCCTTCATTGTTCTAAGCATTAAGTCATTGTTATTGGTGTAAACCTTGGCAAAGTTGGCCTATGGTAGTTTTCTATTGCCTCCCATTGCCACTAGATCTGTCAGATTCTTCATTTGTAAGATGTTTATTGATGATAATTGTATTATGTCCCTTAAACGAATCTATACAACTTACATATCAATGCTTTAAGCCTTATTATACTTTACCATTTGTAATTAAAATGGAGAAAATTAGCTTGAAAAAATAAAATATTGGAAGTCGTCTCCTGTAAAATTAGAGAATACGGACTTTTTAAATATGAATGCTCCCCCTCCCCCTCCGTAGTATTTCTTCATTTATACAAATGAATCACCATATAACAAACAAATTTTATTCATTAAACTGAACAGCTCTTAAAAATGAAGCGTACAGGAAAAGAAGTGGGGAGCTACATGAAAGTTGATTTCTCGTAAATCACGTTTTAAAGTTCAACTCTTTCATTTACTCCCATGTATTTCAGATTCTTAAATCCGTTATGACTTGGTGATTTTTTGAACTTTCAAATTGAAATTGAGCAGTTAGCTGTCATGGTGGAGTTCTTCTTACGAGTGCAAGCTCATTTTTGAAAGATGCAAATTCCCCTTCTTTCCCTATAGGCCTACGCTTCAAATGTGAAAGGAAAGAAATGAAAAACGTTTCATTGTTACATGCTCCTTCGATAATAACAGCAGGTTTGAATTGCATTTAGTTCATACTTTGGTATGCACAAACGCATTTAAATGTTGTGCAACTATAACCTTTTTGCAAATCATTATTTTTCCGCAAGGTACCGTATACTATTGTACCTAATTGCTGTAAATGGATGGCAACACCTTTTCTGCATGATGAATCATGAATACAAACGGTCCACTATCCTGACTGCGGTTTTATATGTTTTCTTCTGTTATACCAAGGAAATTGCCAAGATCCTGTATCAACTTAGGTCCTGACAGAGTCTTCCCGGATCCTTTATTCTACTTTATCGCGACTTGAGCTGCATATGACTAAGCCTTGTAAATAGATTCAAATAAAGTGCAATTAGAATCGGCCATAAATATTTAAAGCGAGGTACTATGATGAATCATCTACCGCTACAATACGAATTATAGAAATACACCCTCTCCCCACATATGCTTTCGAAGTTATTTTTTTTATGAAGAATGTGTAATGTGCAAGTCTACATAAAAGCTCAATCATAGTTCAAGCTATTTCTGGAATATTTAGTGTTCACGTCAAATGATGCCACGAAAGGATATTTAAAATCACGAGAACTTGAAACAAGTGCGAATTGTATTCAAACGATGGGTTGTATAAAGGAATGAAGAGAACAAAAATTATCTAACATTGTGTGCTCATTAATTTAGGATGTTATGTACATGTGTTTTGAATCTTGCACCATTTTCCAACATTCAGTTGATGGTTTAACAGTCAGGATACGCAGATTTTTAATGTTAAACTAAGAGTTACGCATAGTATTGTGAATAGAAAAAAACGTGAGCCTTCTTCTTTTTTTTTTAAAAAAAATGGCTTTTTTTCAGGGCAGTACTTTGTAATACTGCTAACGTCTCTCTCAGCAAGAATTACTTTTATATGGGTAATTAAGAAGAAATTCAACCCTATAATAACACCCGACATTACAGACCGATAGGTCCTGCGCCTGTGCCAACGACATGTGTCCGAGCTTAGTGGAACTGCGTCCACCTGAGTAACAACAGTGTGGTCAGCGATGCGCGCCACCTACCCACGAACAGACGTATTTCCAGACCGAGTGGCCGTCACGTCTTGATTCACGTGACTCCCCAGTTTTCCTCACGACGCTGGGTTTAGGCCAAAAAGTAGGACTCCATCCGAGAATTGAACCCGGGATCACGCGGACATGAGTCCAACGCTCTAACTAACCACTGGACTATCGAGCCCTAAAACCATAGACTACAAATAGTTTTTGGTATGTGAATTTTTTTGACTTGCTCAGTTCTCAGTGTTGCCAACTTAAAAATAAAACATTAAAAAACCTTCTTCCATACCGTATCTTCCCCAAACAGCTTAAACATCATTCAACACAATAGAAGAAACATTTGGGTGTCGCCGACTTCAAGCACCCCAGTTGTAAGTGTTACCGGCCTATTTTAAAATTCAGCATTTAGAAATGCCTTTTTTAATACTAATCATCACGTGTGCATTGATTTACACTAAATTTGACATACATGTTCATTAGGTACTGGGCCACGTCATTCAGGCACCGTAGTTTTTCAGGGTTGCGAAATGATTAAAAATGCTTGATTTCACATTTGTTACCGTTGACGTATCCACATTGATTTATACTAAATTTGACTTGTGCATTAGGTACTGGGACAGTTCATGTGGATACTTCCAGCGCCGCAGTTGTCAGTACCGACCAATTTTAGAAAATAAAAATTTTATTTGCTTCCATTTCGTTCAACGTATGGGACGCTTCAGGTCCCACAGTTGGCAATGTTGCCAGTCAATTTTAAAAATGAAATATTTACTACTTTCATTCAGTTCGACGCATTCACGCCGAGTGCTTTTTTTAAGGTACATCCCTTCCTTCCTCATCCTCTCGCAACGCCTAAAGATTTTAATTAGAGATAGAAGTGTTCAGCACCTTATTTTTTATTTTATTGGGGGAGTTAGTCTTTATCACTAGTAATGGTATATTAACAGTAAAACATAGGATTTGGGAAGTAATAGGCCCTGGCCCTATTTCTTAGTACCATTCCAGCATTTGCCTGTTGTGTCCAGGGTTGGAATGTTTAAAACAAAACGTTTTAAACAGAGCGGATTGTTAAAACATTTTGCGCATTTATTTTAAACGATATTTTTTAAGCCGATTTTAAAACATGTTTATTTTATTTTTCTTCTTTGAGAGGATCATATTATTTTTAAGAGTACGAGAATATTATTAGTTCTATATTTTCCAATAAAACATATTGCAATTTGCCGCGTGTGAAAGCTAGTTTCCGAAATAATCTGTATTATGGCGCCGCAAGCCTACAGGCGAAGACTTAAAATTTGTTGTTTTGTTTGTTCTTTATCGTTTGAATGCTAAAAGCAGAAAATATTAATTCCCTATCAATAACTTGAAAAAAAATGTTCATATTTCAATTCTTTCTTTTTTTATTTATGGTGAGAAACTGCCAAGAAAACAAAAATTTCATAGGCATGTATTTGCTTCTATGATTACATTGCTCTGTCTCTTTTTTATGTTTATGAGTAAAGGGACAGTAGTGAGTAACTGTGCAGATTTGCTAATCATTTCTTATTCGGTGCTTGGAGCTTTAGTGGGGGAGACAGGGGGACCTCACGTGAAACCCTCTTCTCCCCTGATCCATCGGCACTAACTTTTTCTCATTCATTAGGGTCTAAATAAAATTTATAGCGATGTTCACGAAAAAGGAAATTTGTTTAAGACCATAATGGTGGTCAATTTTGGTCGAAAACTGGTCAAAAGAATATTTTTCGTAATTATTTTCTATGAGCTCCAACGAACACTCCCTGATCTTTCGTGACCAATGTTATATTTCCTTATGGTATATATAACATTTAAAGCGATATTCAGTGTGCGAATTAAACTTTTTAGCCAGGTTGGAATAAAACATAACGCACGGATTTCAAAAGGTAATATATATATAACTCACAGTCATATTCAATCCACTACTGGATGAGGCCTGTCTCGAAGGGACGAATTGGTCTACTGCTCGCACGCTGACCAGACGTGTTGGGAGAGTTGAGCGAAAGCTCTCAACTGTGATCACCACTGTCTTTTATTCACAGCCGCTCCCCAAGTGCATCACCATGTTGAGTGGGCATTGGGCAACGTTCTAGACCCTCTCGCTTTGGAAAAAATCTCTTGGCAGAGCCGGGAATCGAACCCGGAACCACACAGTCAGCAGTCAGCGACGCTAACCACTAGCCCAGAGGAAAAAGAGTCCCATTTTCCAATAGGAGGTTACCAAATCAAATCAATCATATTAAATCTTTCACATTAAGCTATTTCATAAACATCACAAAAGAAATGACCTCCGAATAGGCTTCTTAACTGCCAGGAAAAGTTCATATACCCTTGTATTAAAATAGTTTCAACTTCTGCCAAATAAAATTGTTCCGATTTTCTATCTAATCTTGATCGAAACATCTTCTAGGGGAGGATAAATTTATCCCTGGCAGGTACGAAAAATAAATTTGTCAGGGAGGGAAGGAAATGCCGCGCATCCCCCCGTTAATTCGCATACTGGCCATATTTTAACAAGAAAACTGACTTTAGACCAAAATGGTCATTTCTGATTAAAAATTGGTCAAAGACGGTTTTTCTTAAAAAAAAAAAAAAAAAAAAAAAACACTTGAGTTTAAAGGAGATATTTGAACGCACTTGAACATCAAAACTGCCAGTGTCTTCACCTACAGAAATGGTAGTTATACGATAAAAGACCTCCAAAATTGTGAACCTGGGGAAAATTTATAAAGTAGATTGTGTAGGATATCGAATGAAAGGTTTTTCCCACTGAATACAAATTTGAATTGTATTCTTCAGAAAAATTAAGAATTCGAAATTTATAGCAAAGTTCTTAAAAAGATGAAACTGCCTATAGTCAAATATTGCGAGCATTTTCAATCGAAAATGGGTCAAACCTCGTTTTTTTTTAAAGAAAAAGAGTTTTCTGTGTTAAAGAAAAGATTTATGCCCACTTCATAGCTTTCCATTTCATCGTTTCTCGAAAAGGGGGCGTGGTTTTTCCCACTTCGTCGCTCGTGATGGCGAACGTTGTTTTTCCTGGTTATGAATTCTCATTTCACTGCTCGTAAAATTCACTGCCTTTACTGTTTCAGTATTCTCTTAATTATTTTCTCCATTAAATAACTTAATCGTTATCGCAATTTGTAATACTATTTATTATATTTAGATAATGATTTTCTATCGTAAGTGTACTCAAAGTAAAGTAAAGTGCACCAAAATACTTCTCTGTTTAGCAGCTTTGAACTTCCGACATACAGTAAATAAAAACTCGACCTTTCCAAATAAACTATGCACAACTAAATGTCACTGGAAAGATTAACATCCTACTGCTTCAAAATACAATACAATACTTTATTGGGAATTTTAGCATAGACTAAACCTATTATTTAACTTATGATTATAGTAGGCCCTGTATCAATTTCTATTGCAATAGTGATTGTACAAAAACTACGGAGGGAACATCAGATACACTTTACCTCCACAAGATGCTATATAATTTCCTGTAGAGCTACTTCATTTTAATTTTCTGCATATCTTTATTTCACATCATAAAAACACATTTTATCCGAGGCTTGAGATACCCAAAATCAAACTGTATAGTGGCCTATCGAATAAATACGCACTTCTTTTGTTTAGTAATATTTTGATACTCAATAAAAGAAATACTCTGACAATTTGTTATTTTTGGAGCTCAAAATATTATTAGTTAATATTTTTCATTGTTAAGAGGATAAATAAGTACACAAGTTTTGTTTTACAAAATTTGCCGTTTAAAAAATAAAGTTAAAATTTGCCGCTCTAGGCTGCTGTCTACTCACGTCAGCCTATTTAGAAATCCAGCCCTGATCACAACACAGCAAATGGGTTTAAAAGGGGTTTCAACTGGAGCGCTTCTTGCAAAATCATTTTTTGTAGTGCATCATAAAGTGTCCACTTTTTCGCTTAATTTCGTTACACCAGAAGTTGTTTACGATAAATAAACAAATAGAGTAATTTAATTTCATGCTAGTTAAGCACCTTAATCTATCATTTTTTCTATTACTTTCTCAGGTTCTCTGATTGGAAAATGGAGGGAGTTCAGTTTATTAATAACATGAGAGGAAAAAGATTGTTGGTTTACGAAGGTTAGAAGTTCAATCAGAAAAGATGGTTCGGGCTATTGGCAATGTGCGCATGAATGTGTCAGACCCATGCAGGGGCAGCGCTACTATAAATGTTGGTAATGAGATTATTCTTAAATAGCCATATTCTTGCGTTCCCGATGTTTCTGCAATTGAAGTTGACATTACAAACATTGCAAGTAATCGCTTCGTAGAATCGGGATTAGTTTCCAGAGAAACTGCTTGTTTTGTTTTTTTCTTTATTTTGTTATATACTTCACATTTGCAGCTGCTGATTTGTTTACTTTTTTTTTATTTTGTTATATATTTCACTTTTGCAACTGTTTATTTGTTTCGAGCTAGTTTCTTTCCTCGGAGCGATGAAATGGAGGTTCGTAACCAGGAGAAGCCGCATTGGTCATCACGAGCGATGAAGTGGGACAAACCACACCCTTTTTCGAGAAGCAGTGAAGTGGGACGACACCAAAGAAAGTAGCCCTTAGGTTGAAGGAAAAATAATAAAACTCACTAAAACTTCAAACCCGGCACTGTGTTACTTGTTTTTGGCCCAAAGAAATGCTAATTTGCGATAACGGCTGTTAAAAATTAGAAACCTTAGGGACCTGAGTCACTTTTTGGTGGTTTTGAGGTATTGTTTGTTTCAGGCTCTTTGGCGGTAGACGCATGTTTTGCATCACAAATGGTCCAAATCCAACTACCAGAAAAGTAGCACGACCACAAAACTATACTTTATTTCCTTACTGTGTTAGAGAAGATCGTTTATGTCGTTCTCGAAACTTTATAAATGTGACTCGGGTCTTTTTTAACAATAACATATTCATTAGAAAAAATAATTTAAAAAGGATTTTTAGAAAGACGCTTTTTAAAAAAATTATGTTTTAATATTTTTTTATATATAATAGATGAATATTAAACTCTTGCGTGATAGGGAACCCAAACTTCACACAATAGATGCGGCTTTGCGTACATTTAAGGGATAATTTCCAATTATTTTATTACAGTTAACTGGATTATTCTGTCGTATATCTAATGATTTAATATTGACTTGTCATCGGAAGCCAGCAAGTTTACAAAATTTCAAAGAAACCGGATGATGGCAAGTGAGTTAAAATCAATTACAACATTTGTACCAGCAAGTTAATATAAAGCGTGTAAAAAGATACCAAAAATGAAACTGCTTAGAAATGGAAAAACTAATTTTTATTTTTATTTTAGTTTCATTTTAGTATAAATTTAAAATCCCAAAATTATTTTCTGAAAAAATAAGTCATATTCGTATTCAGTCGGAGAAATTCTTTTATTTTATGATATTCCATAATCCATTTATATATTCCATTTATTCCATAATATGACACACTTAAGAAAATCTTCATTGTTCAGGGCCCCCTTTCTGGTCTCCAGGTTCCCAATTTTGCGAAATGGTTATGATCAATGTTCGATTTGTTATAGATTACGAAGGGAAGGGGGGTCCTACAACTAATGGTTGCTGGTAAGTTTGAATCTACTATCTGGTTGGAAATACAAAGATTTTATCCCTTTCGTGAAATGATATTCGTGTTCAACAACCGGGGATGAAATTCTCTTGTGCCAGGGAAAATCCCCGGCATCCCACCTGGCAAATCGAACACTGGTTATGATATAATTACAATTTCCTCAGGCCAAAATAGGTAACGAAGTGCCTGTTTTCAAGTCAGATTTTTTTTGTCTCAAAATGGTTTCCTTTCTTTTTTTAAAAAAAAGTCCAAAAAAAAAAAAGAAGATCTTTGACCAATTTTCAACCAAAAATGGACACCATTTTACTTTTAAAGCAGTTTAATTTTTGCTACCCCTGAAGTCGCTTTCTGAAGAAAATAGCTCATATTAATATTCAGTCCAATAATTCCTTTCATTTGATACTTCATGCAAGCTACTTTAGGCCTATAAGCTTCCATTTTTCTGTTCCCGTGTTTGGGCGTTCAGACTCCCTCATGTGGGAGGAGTTTATCGTATAATTACCATTTCTGCCGATTTTTGCATTTTAAATATATTTTTAAATATTTTTCTCTAAACTCTAGTACTGTTTGAAAAGAGAAGAAAAGTAAAATACTTCTGTGACAAAGTTCCCATAAAAAATGGCTGCCATTCTGGTAAAAGATCAATTTGGGAGGGATGGGCATTGCTAGAATTTCTTTATATCATAAGGAATAATATAAAATTTGTCCCGAGAGATCAGGCGGTTTCCATGGGGCTCATTGAAATATATTGCAAGAAATAGTCTTTTGACCAATTTTCGAACCAAAAATGGACGCTATTATATAAGATCAGTTTCCGTTTTTGGAAACATCTTTAAAAATCTTATGTAGAGCCTAAAGAATAAAAAAAAATGGTCCCAATGGATCAGGGGAGTGCACGTGGGGTCCCTTTGGCTCCCTTATAATTGATGTCGGGTGGTAGATCTTATTAGGTACTCTGCTTCTTTGCTGTTCGTTTTTAGACTCATTATCAGTGGGGTGCACAAGAAGAAAAACGGATTTAATCTGGACACAATTTGTTAAAGTTAATCCTTCCGAAAATAATGAAACGGTAAAAGTCAAATGCAGACTGTGTAAAGAGGAAATGGCAAGCCTTGTTGCCCGAATATTAAGAGAATATTTCAAGAAGTGTAATTCAAATCCCGGCCAGGCCACTGCGGAATTTTCCTTCAGTGTTCCCATGCCTGGCGCTCTCAGGTTCACTCAGCCTTCTATCAAATTGAGTACCACAGTGTCCTTTGTATTCCTGAACACTTTCGGAGCTAAAGACAGCCGAGCGTGGGACTGACGACCCCATCTCACTTCGTGGTGTTGGTCGAGAATATCTGGGGAGCTACTTCCGTTCACGGCGCGTGCGCATTGTACCGGGTACACCTTTACCTTTTTACCTTTTATATAATAAAAAGGTTTGTCATTGTATTTTTAAAAATTCATCAAATTTCATCAAATATGCTAAAATAGAACCTACAATTTCTAGTAAGTGTTTCTGAATAGACCGAAAGCGCGACTGAAACGTTGTAGAGGCTAAGTCGGTGAAGTACCTCCCTACCAAGTTTTATTTTTTCAGAAAACCTTTAAACGCCTTAATCACGTTTTTTCAGTTTATAAAAAACGTGTTTGAAACCTGGTAAACACTTTTTAAAACAAGTTTTTTTTTCAACGGTATGACGAAAGAAAACCAAGAGAAACTTCAGTCAGGATGGTCGGCACCGGGAATCGAACACGCAACAAACTGCTCTAACTTGTCGAAAGATACAGTAACAGAGAGATTGAACTGTAGGAATGGATTCTTCCAGAAATGTGATGTGCAAACCACCCTGCCTCTGTCAGCACTGGTAGCAGAATGAATGAGATACAAGTGTAAGTTTTAATTATAAATCGAGCGACCAAATCACCTTAACAAAATAATGTACTGTAATCTCGTTGCTCAACAAAGGCACCCAGTGTACAGTAGGACTTTTCACAAAAAGGAGGATGCGGTGATTTGTCGGCTGAACTTCTGTATACGGGACTAACAACCGATCTCGCACCTGCGTACAGGTCTCCCGCACACCAAATCTCAATCCACGCTTTCTTATGAAACAACGCATAAGGAGCGACTTACTGTAGCGACAACCGATCGCACGGAGAATCGCAACTTATGGGAAAAGCCAACATATGTTTCCATGTATTCTTGTGTAGCACCGCGCACTGGACGTTTTGGTCTCTCGTTTTTTAGCAGGGTTGACAGTTGGTTTATTGGCAATCCCTTTTTGCCAATGGCGGTTCGTGTTCAAAATAGTAGGCCTAAGTGAAGTGCATCAAAATTATTAATGAACCCATTTTCTGTTCATCCTGAATTTCCTGGACTGACGAGTAATGCAACTTATCATCATGTTCAATGTTGATGAATATTTGTAGAGAAATTAACTGTTAAAAAGTTGGAACCCACGAAGGTAGCCAGACATCCTTATGTAAATGTGGTTCAAGATATTACAAATTTCGCCGATCACTGAGCTTTCGAACAACAAACACTGAATGTTAGTATACCCGCCAAGAAAAATATTAAATTTCATTTACAAGAAGCAATTCGGAAGTAGCAAACCTATTGATTTTGTAGAAGAATTTTCGGGTTTATCCCTTCTGGATGGGCCACATTCCGAATGTTTCAAATAAAATTCCAGCCATGTATTCAAAGGTGTCTCCATTGACTACCATGAGTTTAAGTGCCTCGGGCGATCACTGAAATTTCAATCAAATTCGAAACTATTCAGTAATATCTTCGTTAAGGTGGCTGGCCACCGATTAGCACAAGGAGGGGAGAACAAGTTCTTATCTGTAAGCGCTTCCGGCGTTGCTACTGAGATGGTTAGAAACGTGTCCCATTAAGAAAAAAGAAAAGATAAATATAAAAAGTTATATAAGATCTGGGTCTCATCTTGATCAGTTGAGTAGTGTTAGTGCCGATATTGAGGCTGAACGGGTTCTCTAGATTTAGATGAAGAGATAGATTGAAAAGGTAGCTATCTATAATTTCAGTTTTCAGGGAATAGTAATAACATTCCTGCAAGCATATGAGTGAGTTGTTGAACAATAAGAGGAACTATCATGTCCCGTGAACCTCTCCTATTGTTTATGGTTTTCTATAGGCCTGTGTTATTCTACATATTTATAGAACAACTCTATAAACTTCACGCTACAACTCCTCTATAACTTTCTTATTCTTTCTACGATCATGTCTAAACGGCGAAAGCTAGACATCCACTTTCTGTGTAAAATAATTGAACTTCTCCTACAATATCTCGTACATTTAAGTATCCTCTGTTGCTGCATTAATTGTCTATCTATCTATCTTTAACACCACACACAACACACACACACACACACACACACACACACACACACACACACACACA